>JAAAKR030030485.1:10034-21199 GCA_010014985.3 Delias pasithoe
ATTAATACTATTATAAATAATTATTACTATTTTAAATTACTTATACATATCCAAAATATCAAATTTCAAAACATTGCTATGTATAAAGAATAAAAATAATTACTTATAATTTTCTGACAATTGACGTTTGTTTGTGGAAAATACAAGCAATAGTACTATAAAGCTGAAGAGGTTATTGTTTTTGGTTTGAACAATGTATTAGTTTCAGAAAATAGCAGTTCTTTTCCAAGCTGGCAAGGCCATACAGAAAGTTAATAAATTACAAAAAGTTCTTTTGAAATCCTTCTTCTTCTGAACACATCTTCTTCACCCTCTTTTTCAAAACCTCTTCTTCTGAATACAATTTACTGACTATTTACTCAGCCACCAATACTGATTTTAAATACTTTATCTGATAATGAATAAAATAACAACTGTTTAGTGATATTCGAGGTCCAACTTGATCACATCAGCGTCCAAGTGTAAAAGCTACGATGCCACAAAAAATAATGAGACAGTCAAACTCGTTTCATTTCCCTTTTAGCGGCCTAAAGTGTTAAAACAATATCAGAAATAAAATTTTACTTATGTACGTATTCAACTGAAGCATTTTGTTGTAACCCAGGCATTCGAAACCAGGATTTACGTGGTAACGACATGTTGTTGGTATAAAAATTAGTGCATCTTATGTTGCTACAATAGTTATGGTAGTAAAATTGATTGCTGTTTCCATGACGACAACATGAACAAGAGCATAGATTTTAGCTTCAGTGTATGTATTTGAATTTCGTTATTTTTCGTTTATAATTAATATAATACAATGTCGATTGTGGAAATAATACATCACGATGAAGTTATTTATACAATCCTCGATAAGCCACCTCCAGAGCCACCTAAAACTCCAAGGTATTTGTTTTTTTTTGTATTCCGTATTACTGGGTATTGGTAATAAGACACGATAATTTCAGTGGCTTCGTTGCTCAAGCGTTATTATAAAATAGGAAAATGATTTGGTTTAGAGTCAGAGAAAGGTTCATTATGGTAAAAAAAATGAAACTCCTCTACTTTTTAAAGTAAGTTTGAAAAGGATTTTATTGACTGTTTTGAAGTCGTAGAGAATTATATATAATATATTATTTATATATATGATATTATTATTAATATATTTTTAATGGCTAGCGCGCTGTTGACTATACGGCCATACAGCTTAACGCGGATTTTTGAGGCCAAATTTGGGCTCACCGAGAAAATGTTATGGTCGCGACGAGCGCAAAGGCTCCAGATATAAGACACGAACCTCGGCTTATAACGTCGCAAGGACGGTCACCGCCTGGGCGGCGGGTCGGAACTTATATTTTCAAAGCTATTTATAGTTTTTAGATATAATAATTACACACAGCCATATCATATCAGATATAGAGTTAGTACTGTATTCGATGTATGTGTAGGCTCTACAAATACTGAAAGGAAGTTGGGGAAAAAATGTGAATGCTTCTATTATAACATAAATTTAGATGGATAAGATTTACTTAAACAGAGATTTAATAACAAATTCATGAATTTTCAAGAAATTTGATTAACTTTTAACAGATATGAATCCAAGCTTGAACGACAATTGAAAGAAACTAAGATTCCACAAATGCGACGTCTTTTCGGTTACGCCGAGACACCACTAAAGCCGCCTGATCAATTTATAAAAAAAGGAGAAGGGATTGGACAACCCATTAAAAAATCTGATCATAAATGCTTTGTATCAGGCAATCTTCCACCTGTCCCGAAGCGACCGCCACCAGGGAAAAAGACAGAGAAACCTAAAGTAAACTTTAAAGTTTTAAACATTAAAAAAGCAATAAAGACCAAACCAAAGCCAGTTGAACCAAGGTAGCTTATTTGTTTACGAATCTTAAATGAATCTGAAGGAGATATACTCCTCTTACTCAAAAGAAAAAGATCGATTGTTAATTTAAACGAGGTTGTTTCCTGATATAGTTCAGAGTAACATACACAAATATGAATATTCATACTTTAAATACCGTTTCCAACTTTTGAGTGCCTCTTTTAAAATTGATTTATGAAATTAAATAACGATACTTTCATTAAAATTTAGATGTAGTCTAATAAGTATGAGAAATTGAGTCATAAAGTACATGACAGTTTAGTTCATCAATACGTTAAGTGTTAGCAAGATAGCACAGCGTACGATGTAGTTAGTAATTTTCATTAATTTCCTTCGTATATTTATATATATAATTATTATTATATAAATATACGATATATATTTTATTTTTTCCGTGTTTATAAATGAGTGTCTATAAACTATCTGATATGCCCAGTTCTATTCTGGTCTTTGGCTGCCTTGACAAACCTACGCGAATACATATTTTCCATAATGTAATGTTACAGATTGGTTGATACAAGAGACGGTCATGTAAAAAGAATAAAGGGTTCCGGTGAAGTACCGGAATATTGTTTGCGACCTGATTTTGGAAAGATGCCGACGTATTTGTTAAAAAGAAATAGAAAAATCCAAAGAGAAATCGAAAAAATAAGATATGCCGAAGAACATAAAGAAAGTATTTGTAAACTTATCAACGAGGAAGAAAGGCAGCAACTACTCAACGTAAGTTACTAAATTTAAATGCCTTTTTATGGTGTGGTGGGCAACAGAGCAGGCAGGTGACTCTATGGTAAGATATCACCGCCGCCTATGGAATATGAACAACCGCGCTTTGATTGGGTTGCCGACCTTTTTACGTCGCATTATTACTATTAATATTCATGCAGAGTATTCTGTGAGCCCGTGATATCACTTCGGACGAGCCGCCTGAATTAGAATAAACTAATATAAATGAACTAATGCGACACACGGGTGCGACAGCATTAAGACACTTGCCCAGCCATTGTCAAGCCCATTCAAAGTATGATAAAAATATAATGCCTTGAAAAAAAATTGCTTTTTTACTTTATTATTAAAATGTACGACAATCTTACAAGGATCTTGTTTCAGGATTTGAAACATAACTGGAAATTGATGCAAAAAGCATTTCTGCAACTCCCAATGTTAACAGATACAATACCGAAAATTCTTAGAAAGACAAAGATGGAACAAGAATTACGGCAATTAGAAAAGGATATTGTTTTAGTAGAGTCCAATCCTTATATTTATATCTACGAATAGAATTATGATTCTATTATCATTTATATGTTTTTAGAAAATACAACGTATACTTTTCTTACAAATTTGTTGAATTATGTATAAACTTTTTGTTATCTTGAATAAACACCTCCATCCTGAACATATTACTATTTGAATTAATTTCACTAAAGCATTAACAATCCATTGCTATTTACTAAGTGGTAAGTGTTCAATACAACAACTTATAATAAAAATAAAACAAATTATAAAATTGTAACTTTATCTAAAATGCATTGGACAAAATCTTATTGCTTTTAAACTTATTTAAATGACTAGATCAAGCCTGACTAGAATGTTGAAAGTACAAGAGAAAAATATTTCAATATCTACTACTGCTATTATAAATCTATAATTTTTGGCAAAAACTGTGAAGATATAATCAGAGCATTGGCATGATATAATTTCTAGTATTGCGTAGCACTACGCTAAGTTATATTTACAATAATATTAAAAACATTTCACGAATACTTCAGAAATGTAATAACAATAGTTGTTATTTAATCACTTTAATAAATAAATGGCTTCAAATTTGGCACAAATGTTATACAACTAGTAATACTTGTAAGACATTAGGCTACTAAAAACAATAGATGCAACAGGGTACAGAAAGCGGAGATCATTCGAGGACGGTTATCATCAATATTAATGAATTTCAAACGTCTGCAACACACTCGGTAAGAAAGAGAAGTTCCGTTTTATTTGACGTAAGGTGGTGAATGTATTTATATGCTAGCAATCAAAGGACCATAATAGAGCCTTAATTGTCATCAAATAATCCAATTTTCTAAGCAAGTGTGTTGAACAAACTATCTTAAACGCTGATATACAAAGTATAATAAAATTACAATCAAAGATAGTAAAAATTGTTTATAATGGAAGAAGTGGGAAGAACTTTGGTTGAAAACATGTATTAATTAATATTTTTACAATCCAATGTAATGACGTTCAGTTTTAAATTCTAGAAATTGAAAAAGCGAAAGTTCTTTTAATTAAATTAATCTGCTTTACGGCTATAAATGCATTGCTTATATTATTTAGAGATCTTGTGTTATAAGAATAATATCTAATAAAAAAATAATCTAGATAAATAATAAAAATAATGTTTTCTGCATTTTGCTAGAGAAGACTATTTTTATTTTCAACATTAGCATTTCAAAAGCATTATTAAAAACTGTTTTTACAGATGTTTTGCATGTCTAATTTATACCTTACGTTAATGACTTGAAACTGACTGCAAATTACTTGTTACACCACACTGAAAAAAAAACATTAGTATTAAATATACCAATTGCATTATAATACGCTACAATAATATATCTTTACGAGATATCACTTAATTGAAACGCTGCCTGCAACAGCTTCAAATTGAAACATGTATCCACACTTACTGGCAGTCGGAATATAAATCTGTTAATAGCATTTGAAAGATTATGTTATGACTGACTCGCTAATCAGCCATAACATAAACTGGGCCCACACGCCCAGCGACCGTCTCGCCCAACAAACTTTCTTGATTATAATATTAGTGGGATAAGTTGTTTACTAGATATTTGTATTATTTTGTAAAGAAAATCTAACATACGCATAGAATTCTGCGTTAATAACAAGCACCATAGCGAGCTATATTTAAAATATTAGTCTACATTAATGTATTGCTAACATTTTTGTGATTTTCTTGTTATGTTTGTATATGGAGCCTTTCGCAATTCCGGCTGGGCCTCGAGCGGTAGCGGACGGACCAGACGAGGGCGTTGCTGTTTTCTTTTGCGATTCTGGACCAACAATTTTTACCGTCTGCCCAACACGCAGTTGTGGGTTTGGTCCATTCCAGGTCACATAATCCTCCCTAATAAAAAATATCGTTTGTATTATCACTGTCCATCTAGTTCACGTAAAAGTAATCATTTTTATACAATAACTAAGTTACTTTTGTTTATCCCGCCAAGCTATGTTGAATGTGGGAATACGGAAAACACAATTTCAATTATAAATTTCTTTAACCAATAAATATACTTGTTATGATTTCTCATGAAATAATGTTCATCTATGTATAGCTGCGTACAATTGTGAACTACTTACAATAAAAGATCGTCCTTTGGCCCATGTCGCAGTAAAGGATTGGGTCCAGTATTGCGAACAGCATATTTAGACTTGTATTCGAGTTCTATATTCATGGTAGAATTTAGTATCGGTCTAGAATAAATTAATAAAATAATGTTTAGTTATAGGAAGCATTTTTAAGTTGTATAACCATGCAATTATTTTTGATTCACAACTCTAAATGGCAAGAGACAGTAGCAAAATCATCTATTTTCACCTGGGCTAAAATAATAAAATGGATATGACTGTGAGAGCTATAAATATGTTGGAAAGACTTAAAAATCTATAAACACTCCCACGAATATTGGACACTGACAGAATCTATTATTGTAAAGAAAATTAATAAAGAAACCTTTTTTTCTTAATATCCTGATATTTTATAATTGTGTAAGCTTTTGCATATTATGAACACAGCGTTTGATGAATCTTTTATTTGCTTTGAATGTTTATTGACTCCTAAGAACCTAAAGAAATAAATATTCATAATATTTATTTAATTTTTACCACTATGTGATCCCCAATTCTATAAAATAAGGTTGTGTAATTTTAGTGTAGCTAAAATCTAATTATTTGTCGAAAAAATATGAATGTTTTATATCACGATTAATCATATCTATTTATTTACTCGTATTTGTATCTAAATAATAAAAATAAACTTCGATATTTGTATTTAAAATTCATGTTCAATGCTTCCATCTTTACGTTCAAAATCGAAAGACGTAAATTGAGAATCAAGTTTGTTGACCAAATTTGCAATTTGGTCTTCGTCTTGTGAAAAATATTTCATTTTGGTACATCGCACCATGCATATTTAGTAATCTAATTAAGAGTGACTGGTGCGTAGAAGCGGAAATTTCATATCATAGTATTATTCTTCGGATTCATTAAATAACGAATGAAAATAAATACATTTGTAAAATTACTAATTTATAGAAACTGGTTCGTGTTAAATGATTCTTTTAATTTTTATTTCTTGTTAAATGACTGTGGGACTAAAGAAATTGGATCAAATCATTAGGACTTTTCAAAATGTATAACCATTTTCATGGCTGACACAAGAGTGAACGACCATGTCGTAAATATGTATGCAGCTCTGTAACGTCGCCAAGATAAACGACGTTTTTGGTCTTTAAATAAGTTCTTGTTTCGGCATGGAAGCTTTACTATATACATATCCAATCCAAAGATCTCTCTATTGAAATAGACCCCCATATAATTTTGTCTACAACAAAATCTTTTTTTAAATGTGCCGTTCGAACATGAGCGATAGAGTTACGGAAAGTATTAGCAATTGTTTCAAATACAGCAATATTTATAAATAAGATAGTTAATCGATTGGCATCTGCTACATCATGTTAAGTGACATGCAAGAAAACATACTTCAACTGTTCTGTCCAAGTCTTGATTCGGCGTGTAGCAGCGGGCACGACTGGAGCCACCTCCTCTTCTACTTCGATGCACAAACTAACAGTTTTTCAAGTACAGGAGATGAACAAACAAACAACATTTACCGTTCATTTTCATTATTATATCCTAAGTGTTTCCAAGTGTAAAATGAGTGATAATGCTTTGCATAGTTTGCATAAATAACCAAATATGATATTTAGTACGAAAATCTGCCTGTTAATTTTTGTTTGTTTTAAAGCTCATGTATTTGCAATGTAAACAATCAATATTTTTTTGTAAACTCCTATATAACTTAAAATAGACTTTTTAATTAATTTTTTATTACGATGTTGTCAGATTTTTTTTGATCAGTTTAATTGCTGATTTTTAATCATTTTATGAGCGACCAACGTGCGGATGTGAAGCTAAAAAAGCTCGAGAAGTTTAAATTGAGAATTGCAGTCTTTAAAGAAGCACAATAGAGAAGACATCGTCATATACTCCACATAGTATTTTATAGATGTAGCAGTAATACGGTTGTAACTTACATCTTTGGCACTGATGCCTCAGCACGTTTTATTTCCGTCATCTGCGATAACTTCGACTCATTGGGAGCTTTATCTTCATGAACAACGGCGTTCAATATTTGTTCAGCTCTCACTTCGTTATAGTCAACACTCTCAAGCGCAATAGACACCAGTCTCTCTGCTATACCGCTGTATTTTTTCTGAAAGATTTCCTTAACTACGGACATAAAAACAAGAAGCAAGGTATGAAAAATATGATTTCATTTTTATTTAAAAATGTATAATAAATATAAAGGTATATCATCGTGCAATTATCTTATTTGCATATATAGACAAGAAACATAAAATCGAATTAATTATTCAAACCAGGACCGAAATTAAATTCAGCTTACTTCGATTTCTTTCCTCTGTGGTTTTCATTATTGTGTTGTTGCTATTTATGGGTAGAGGAGACTCCTTTTTAACGGGTGTTATAACTGGTTGCTTTTTATTAAATCCCATTGTAATTAGTTCTTCACTAGCCATTTGGACATTGTTATCCTTATTGGCTAAAACATCTAAAATCAATGTTTCTTCAGCTTTGGGAAAAACACTTTTAAGATATCTGAAATGAAGAAAAACATTCACAATTCACATATATGTAATTAATTTAAAGCAATAATATGTGTTTCTCATATCTTATGAATAAATATCATTGTGATATGTAAACTCTGGCATATATATCTCTAAATTGTTTCACTGAATATAATAAATAATTGTTTTATTTACTCCCAATGAACTTTAAATATATATCATATATGTACACAAAATGTATAAGCTACTTGTGAAAATTTAGTAAAAAAACTATTAATGAATAAGTAAGTTTATTATAATTTATTTGTAAGTCTCTGAATGAAAAATAATTAAATCTTTATAGTTGTGTTACCTATGTGAGGGCATCTTCTGTATAGTACAATATATTTCTACTTACTTCAATTTCATTTTAGGTGAATGATGCTTTATAACTTGCCCACAATCTATTGACTTTATTGTTCCATAATAACTAGAGGTACCTGAAGAGGGACGTAACAGTAATGGAGAACCTGTAGAAAAGCATTCAAGATACATAATTTTGTATAAAAACACTATTTACCATTTTTGTTAAAAAACAATGTGTAGCAAGACTCAGTGCATACGTTTAAGGATTTTGCAAATAATTGGTAAATAACACTGATCACATTTTAAGTCAGCAATCATAATACATATTGTACAATAATGTTGTTCTAATAATTTAACGCAATTAATGATTTACACCTCTCCCAACACATTAGAATGCTAACTAATGCACAAATGAAACAAGAAATAAAGTATGTTGTGTTAAACCTTGTGGTGTCAATGAATATGGTGTATGACATGATCCATGAAAAGAGCCTGAAACTCCTTTTGCTAATTGTAAAGCTGTGTGTATTCCCATAGCACCTTTGAGTAGCCTCGTAGCAGAAGGTGATCCAGTTAGAGGTCCAGGAGTAGTAATGGGGTGTTTCTCTACTTGTAAGGCACTTATGACTACAGCTTCACGATTGTAGTACCTAAAATCATTTTGAATATTTGCTTTTATTTATTAGTATTACATAAATTAATATGAGTCATGTATTATTTACGTTAAAAAGGTAAAAATGTAATATTTATTATTTAGTAACTATTCACTTACTTTTTTAGCAATATCTTGATATGTGTTTCACTGACAGTAGGGAACATGGCACTTATTTTGCCAACTAGAGCTTCAGTATCTGAATTAAGTGTAAGGGATTCTTGAAATTTTTCATTTAAGTGTGATACTCTGCCAGGAAGAGGGCTTGCTTGAGGAGTGAGACACAGTGCTCTTCTTAGTATAGGACTATCATTTGGTGTGGCACTTGTTTTTGTGTCCTAGGTTTTTAATTTCAAATTAACATGATTGTGACTATTTAATTGATAAAGATATTTATAATGGCTACTTACAAAATGTGGCTTCAGCCCTTTAGGATGAAACATCTTAGGGCTAGATTGAGCTTGAAAAGCATGTTGAAGGCGGATTGGAGAGGGATAAGGATGTACATGGTAAGGAGATCCGTGTGCTGGCTGTGAGATCCAAGGATACAGACATAGATGAACAAACCACACTGTGAACAAGTGCTACAAATCTCATATTTTAATTACAGGAAAAGTCAATTCAACTTTCACATTTACAATAATGATTATATATTTCAAGAACTATAGACGATATTTTCTTTTTTAAAATAGTAATTAGAAATATATGGTACCTTTGCTTGTGTAACATGTTTACTAAAAATGTTAAATAGACAGAGCAAACGATACTTATATATTCAGGTAAGCAGATTAGTGGACTCTTACAAATAATTGCACATAAGTTTCACCTGCGGATGAAGACACTCCAGGGCAATGTGATGAGCATTTTGTATCGCTTTATTTTTAGCACGTATATCTTCCATAATAAAAAGATATTTTAAGAAGTTCGCCCCTTTATTTCAGCTTACGCTCGACCGTATAATAATAAAGTACTATTTTTTTTTAATTTTTATAACTACTAATCCATTACACAGCACTCTACGGTTTAAATAACGTGGAATGTGGATTTGTATTATTGATTATGACTTCAGATTTATAAACAACACTCAGTAATCTATGACATTGTCAGATGCACTTCAGGTGTTTTAACTACCACAGATAAATAGATATAGATTTTCATAGCAAGCAGAAAGCTAACGAACAAATGGCTGACCTTGGATAAACTCGGGCCACAGATTCATTAGCGGATTTTTAAAAGTAAAATTGATTCGGAAAAATATCTTAACGCAGCTGGGTGCATACAGAACGATTATGAAATTTAGTTTCAAGTTAATACACCTAATCTGAGCAGTTTTTTTAAACTTTCGACTGTGTCTGGCATACGGGTCTCGTGTTGAAGCTCGCCGAATCGTTGCAATACTCCGCTCATACTTGGGAAATTGGCAGTTATTCATATGTCGGGGAGAAGGCGTCGAACCTGCGCCCTATCACGGTGGGCGTACCACAGAGCAGCGAACAAACATCTGCCTTGTACACATTCTACTTTAACGATGTTCCCAGCGCAGAAGAATGCATCGTGGCACTTCACGCTGATGATACATCGCCAAATCTTGCTCGGCTCAACAAGCACTTGTGCAGCGCCATCGGTGTCCCGTTCCCGGACTTGATGATGCTGCTACTGAAATATTGCAGCCGAGTGAGAGCACTCCTCGGCTGCACCAATACACGAGCATGGGCTGCAGCTTCTACTGGTCTACTGGTCGCCCCGCTGGGCCTCTCCCGAATCATCTGCGAGTATCACCCGATGGAACATGACCGCGAGCTGCGCCTAGCTACATTGTAACACCATAGGTGAGTTCTATTATCAATATGTATAAATGTAATCCACGATGTAAAAAAATTACCTTAAAAATTCCTTACATCGCGTGTGCTGCGCATACCGTTAATTTTGGAACAAAATAATATTACGTCTTTACAGAATATATAATCATATACAAAAAATTTCGCGATGGCGTTATAGGTACGTCAAAAATAAATGTTTTTTTTTAATAAAAAAAATTCAGTCACTGCATAACATTTTTATTATCTGTCATGGTATCCTGGTGATTGGTTCTTAATCCTTAACAAAATGAATAAGTTAATAATTAAGACTAAAACCTTTATACAACTTTGTGAATTCGATTCGGTTTTTTTTTAAATGGCTAACTCGCTGTTGGCCTTACGGCCTTTATAGCTTAACGCGGACTGTGGGGGCAAGCCAAGGCTCGCCGGTATTTGGTTTTGCCCTCAACTAGCCTAAATCGAACCTTAAAGACAGGACGAGGCACACCGGTATTTGGTTTTGGCCGCGATGAGCACAAGGGCGCCTCCTGCAAGACACGGACCTCGGCTTGGGCTGTCGCGGGAACGTGGGCCGCCTGGGCGGCCGG
>JAAAKR030030785.1:6011-21142 GCA_010014985.3 Delias pasithoe
TTCGTAGAATTTTTTACTGCCTTTATTTTCTACATAAAATGATACATATATATATATATATATATATATATATATATTTTGTAACACAATATATAAAAATGCATCTTCTTCATATTTATCTAACAATTTCATAGTAAATATCTTTTCGTTACTCACGTGATCACTTGGGATTTCTTTAAATATGTTTAGACAAATAAAAAATAGCCAAGGACTAGTTTAGGAGCGAAGGTCGGAAATCTCGTATCGATTTCAGCAGCAGCTAAGTGGCTTGCACGCAAATCTTTTGGCCCTATGCCCTTGACACACAACTGGACTTTACTAACAAAAATTATGTAGGCCACCAATTAATGTTTTCTTCAAGTGAGCTCATTCAATTCATGATTAATATACTTGTTTTTCAAAAATCTAGAAAATATTAAACGAAGAAAAAGATATCTAATTTCCTAGTGAACAATTCATATATACGTAAAATCTAAGTTCTTCAGATTATGTCTTTAGTTAATTCTTTTTCAATGCAAAAGTACAATTTCATTAAAACTATAACTATAAATATTTATTAGCAATTCATGGTGTGCGTTTAAGAAATAATATATTTTTTGCCTTTTTTTAATTGGCCTAAAGAAAAACATAATGGAAAGCATTAGTATTATATAATCTCTATGGACTTTGTATATCTAGCTAATGCGTAACTTGGTACAATTATGCAGTCCATATCTATATATAAACGACCTTTGTAAAAGAAAACGCCGGAAGCGCACGACGGAAGACCTTACAAATCGTGTGTTACGCTCTCTCTATAAAGTCTGTAATATCTTATGTACCTACTAAAAAAATAAATACTAATTATTTTCATAATTAAGAAACGTAGCTGTTTCATTATAATAATATAGACATTCACGAACTAAAACTTTATTAAAAAATCTTCAAAGAGCATTTAAAAATAGCAGTTGTAAGTTTGTGGCCAAACCTTACAAAATTATACATGCAATTATAATTATACAAACATATTGCAAATAACAGCTTGCCTAGTATTTTTTGTAATATACTTCCATCATTGGAGCCTGAAATCAACTTTAGTATGTAGTATTACAATAATAATGACTATATTTATGATTATTATTTAGAGGACAATAGTATATCCGCCATTTGGTGTTATGTTGGTAGTAAAAGTACTATTTCACTATGTATTGAGCTACCATTCCGGGTAGGCTGACCCAATTATTTGGAGTATTTTATTTATTACTTTTTTTAAATAATTGATTAGATTGATTTTACCAATATAATATAAGTAAATAGTAGAGTAGTATATAAATAAACAGACAACATATGTCATTATTATTATAGGTAAAGAGAGTTATGGTTTCTGATAGACTCTGAGAGTACTTGCGTGTATATTATTTGTAATTCTTAATATATTATAGTATTCGTTATATCTGAAACACAATAACAAAATATTAACATACGTTAAATTTCTATAAAATACATTTTTTCAAGTAATTTGTTAGCATAGTTTCATAGCATGATATATTTCGTATGCAATGCAAAAGGATGCAGATTAGTGTTTCAAAACACATTTCTCGTTCATTACATATTCAGTAACAAACATTACCATAGGTCATTCAACCTTTCACTTGCATGAGCAAAATTTTTAAAAATAATTAATCTTGAATTCTATGTGATTTGGACAAAACTATTTACTATTCACAATTATTCGCTGCTCTCTCTACAATACTTTCCATTTCAATTAGTTTAATTTCATTATCCACAGACAATAAGATCGCCACCGTGGTATTTCGACACCCACTAAAAGGTGGAAGTTTTCTTGGAAAACCATTCAATACCCTTTTCAATATGAGCATTTGATAACTCGAAATTTGCGAAAGTATGTTGTTTATATATACTAAATTACAATACTAGATATTTCTAATAGAAATATACATTATAAAATATTGTAATTTTTGTATTTTTTTTAATATAACAACAACCAAAATTCGTACTCTAGTGTGTTCGATATCTTGGCAACGGATCGCGTGTCCTTACGAGACATCTTGCGAGTTTTTACTTTTTATTGTTGGGGATAATGTTATAGCAAGATCGATAAAAGTCGACGGATTGTAATATATATTTTTTATTGAATAAATTTCTGTAAATGTGCGGTTGGTGCAGTTTTTTTAACAATTCAATAGAAATTTTTGATATAAAAAAATATTTATGGAAATTTCTTTTTTGTAAATATTTCATTCGTTATATACTAGAACAAAATATTTCCAAGTTTTTATATTTTGGATGATCTGCAGACAGTCAATGGCCCTAAACGGAATATAATACGTGATATGTGAGATTTTCAAAGCCAATATGAAAATGTCGTAATAGTAAAATTCATAGGAATTGAGCGGAAAAAAGGTAGCCAAAAGGTCGGTATGGCCTTCACGTTGATTACAAGTGAACTTTTATAATTATACCGCTGGTCTAACACTGGCACCGCTGAGGTCACACAGTAGGTAATAAGAAATCCGTCATGTAAGAATAACAATTTCGGTTGATTTGAAGTAGTCCGTTGGTAGGCACATTTCTCTTTTAATATACTATAAAAACATTTGGGTAATGTTATTTGAATATAATATTTATAAAAAAAGCTCGTTTAATAAACTATTTATAACCTTGTAAATCTATTTATAATTTTGTAAAAGTTTTTAGCTAGCTGATACCCAGATTTAACATATATGTTTCTGACCCGCCAAAAAGGAGAATAATTATTTTATTGAATCAATAAACATCCCAGCCGCTGTTTGAAAGTCGGTACTCGAAGTTGTAGACTCATACGTCTACCTAGGGCAAGTGGTCCAATAAGGTAGGCCCAACTTCGACAAAGACGTCAACCACCAAATCCAACTTGGTTGGTCAGCGTTCGGGAAACTACGCAATGTTTTTTCATCCGACATACTTCAGTGCTTCAAGACGAGGGTCTTCAACTAGTGTGTGTCACCAGTGATGACTTACGACACCAAAACGTGGTCTCTCACCATCAGCCTCATCTCAAAGCTCAAGGTCGCTCAGCGAGGACAGTGGAGAGGGCTATGCTCTGAGTTTCTCTACTTGATCGAAAGAGAAATGAGGAGATCCGTAGACGAATTAAATTAACCAATATTGCCCGCTGGATTAGCAAGCTAAAGTAGCAATGGGCAGGTCACATTGCACGCAGGGCAGATGGCCGATGGAGCCGAAAAGTGCTAGAGTGGACACCACGGACCAGCAAAAGCGCAGCGTAGAACGTCCAAACAATCTTACAAAGATTTCGGCAGATGCTGGATGCAGGTCGCTTCGGACAGGTATACATGGAGGTCCAAAGATAAGGCCTATGTCCAGCAGTGGACCTCCTATAGCCGAGATGGTGATGATGTATAAACTGCGGGTATCTGTATGGATCATATTATGTAGGTAGAGTCTACTAGGGATCTCAGCGAATATTCCTTGATCAAATATATATTTATTTATATATAGATATATAATATTTTTTTAAAGAATTATGCTTTTGTCAAAAAAGGAATTTTGTTTTTAACAAAATTTTGCACTATGACATATTCTATAATACATCAACAAAACGTCTTCTATCTAACGTGGCATCGCAATGCGCATGATTAGAACAGTTATCGTAAATACATAATAAATGATTATGTATATTATAAGTAAAAACATAAAGCAATTAATTAAGTTTCTAGTTATTAACAAATTTTTCAGTGAATTTTGATAGAACCTGCATAGTAATATTTCTAACAACTTTTCTTAATGTCGTGTCTCATTTTTGCAACACTAAATGAACGTCAAAGAGAGTTTGACATAGTATTTATGATATTATTACTAGTGAATAAGATTTATAAGTGAAGATCCAAACGTTGTAAGTAGCCACTTAATGAGTAAATATACTAATTCTTTTTTTTATAATTCATTTGCTTTATTTAAAAGCATCTTAATTTTAAAGAAAATTCTCATCATAATCATTTCTATCTTGAAAGACAACAGTCATTATATGCAGTGTAAAATTTGTTAATTGTATTGATAAAAACTCATAGTGTCAAACGAAAAGCGACTTAGCGAAGTTAATATTTGACAATATCTATAAAAATGAGTAACAAAAATATTAAAGTTTGGGAATCTAAATTGGCTTAAGTAAGAACATTCATATCATTGACGAGATAGTAACATTCCTGTTTTAACGTTATCAGTAAATTTGTTTTTCGCCAAGCCTTATCTATGATTTCCGTAGCTTATAAACACTGTGAATGTGCTAAAAATGTCCAATGATTACGCGTATCTCTTAGAAATAGTCCAATTTATTAAAGAAGCATAACTATTTGTTTATAAACAAATCGCTTAAATCTAACGTGAAACAGTGTTTATATAAGTTAATTTTGGCGAAAGTTTTTTGCTACGAGTATTATTTCGTCACCAGTTAACGAGCTTTTTTTTAACTCTCTCACAGTTTCAGGATTCTAAAAAGAGGATCTTAATTGGAATGCAGATAAATAAAAATTTTGGAAACTATAATTTTAGATTTAAAACTGCTGCCTTTGGTACTTTCTACTAAAAACATTTTGGTTTAGTCATATAGTACAAACAAAAAACAAAGTCTACCTCGCCCAGTATTTTTATAGAAAAGTACTAGTGTCAAATGACAAGACCAAATTTTAGCCACATCTGCGAACGTTCTTAGGTACATATATTTGTAAATATTCCCTTGGCTTTCGAAAAAATCTTTATTATAGCCAAGCGAGGAAGACTCTTCGCAGGATATAGCGATATCCTAGAACAACGAAAGAGATTTTTCCCGAGGGAGAGCTATGCTGAAGCTTATGGTGATATTTCTGCCTCACAGAATAACAGTGTGAAATAGTACTCGTACTGTGTTGCACTGAGTGAGTGAGGAACACCGAAAGCCCACCATGTTTGACTCTCCGTTTAAGCCGGCAACACAAACAAAGCGCGGATTACTCACAGCATGACTCGCCTCATTATTAAAAAAAATTTAATCGTAAGATACCGGTTTGCAAATAGTTTCTTTTGTAAAATTTATTTTCTAAATATTTTTATTTTATTTACAAGGTCGGAATCTCCTGGAAACAGTTTTCCATCAAAGTGTCTTCTTATTGATTGTTGAAACTAAAGTTCCAAAAAAAGTTTTAAAATATTGTATGCTATTACTATAGAAGAATGTTTTTGTAAAACAATCAAATTGCTTGGGTATAATATTAAATAAGTGAGCACCCGGTAAACTCTTAAATTTACGGAAGTAGCTTCGTTGTCGTTTATGTCTAAACGATGAGGTGATTGAAGGCTTTGTCGTATGGACTGATGGTATATATTACCTATTAGCACACCGTAATATTCTGGAGAAGTGTAAAGTGTGAGAACGGAACTATTTTTATCACGTTTCATACAAATCTATGTAAGGTGTCGTCGAGTTCATATACGAGTACATGAAATAGTATCATTATATTTATTTTTATCAAAAAATTCAAAATGTGTACATAGTCTGAAGGAAAATCTTAAATATTATTAATATGATATAATAAAGATATGTAATATAAAAGATACGTAATAGAAACAAAATTCTGCGAAATCCTTGGAGATCCTACATATTGTCAGTACAAATTGATGTACTTATTTTAAAACATACCGGATCAATGATCCCTGCCATCGGGACTGAGACTATGTCCTCCCCTCCAGCAGCCACCAGTTTCTCCAAAGCCTTAAGAGTCTGCTCCACCGCTGACCACTCTCCTTTCTGTGCCAGCACCAGGATCTTTGCAGCTGCTTCGCGCATGTTAACGCCGGCACTCGGAGGCTTCGGGACATCAGGTGCGCTAGTCTCCTTCGCCTCCTTCTTATCCCCATTATTAGAAGACGTCTCATCTTTCTCTTCAGTCTTGGCCGCCTTATCCTCGTCCACTGGCTTCTTAGCGGGAGCTTTCCCACCTTTCTTCCCTCCCGGGGCTTGCGACATAGTCACATAACCTAGAATTCACAATACACTTCGCGATACATGACTAGGGCGGGCGAATTGCTAGGCGGGTGGCTTATAACTGCGGCAGTTGCGTAGCATGGCCGACTTCTTGCATGATTCAACTAAATAAAGGCGACGGCAACCCGAGCTGGCTTTACAAACAAACTTATGGAGGTGCTGTCTCAAAAATTCTCGTGCAGTGACCCAATTTTTTTAATTGATTCTTTTGGGCTAGTACTCGATCGACTGTTTTCAAATATTGTTATTATATAATTCATAAATAAACTTTTATATAAAAAACGCGAATTAATGTTTTGATTAGTAAAGACTACAGTGATATTCCCACCAAATGCATTCCAAACTTTTCTCTGCTATCATTTTTGGTAGCAATAACGACGAGTATTATTATCAATAAAATTATTATTTAAATAAAACTATTATTATTTAAAAAAATATTATATTTTTTTCAATTATTATTTAATTGTTTTCTGTAGTCTAACAATTCGGTTAAGTAACACCTTTAGTAGAATAACAATTTACAAAAATTTATACGATAAAAGTTGATTGGTTTTGTTGAATCACAGTGATACGGTTCGTTTTCGATTGGGACTGCTTAGCGTAATTTGGTAGAAATATGATACTTAAAGTGTTCATAATAAGGTAGCGAGACCTAGAATAAAAGGGAGTAAAAATTTGCATGTTTCGTCACACGGCGGCGTCGCGTGCGGGTGCTTGCTTCCGGAGGGGACGCCGTGGCCTCGATTCTTATGTTATGATCAGATAGGCAAAGGAACCGCGCGATATGTAGACTTTAGTAAGACAGACCATATGTCTTAATGACTAAGGGTTAGTGGAAATGTCTATCCTTGAAGACATTTAAAACTATCATTCGATCTGTAAAATCTATCTTACTTATAGAAATCACATAAAAAAGAGAAAGACAGGATTATCAAAGGACCCTAACCGAAGAGATGCAGTCTACATCAGCAGACAACTACAACATTTTATGAATTGGAAATTGTAAGAAAATTATTTCCTTTTAATGGTTAGATTTATATGTAATAGTTATATGAACATTTTTTTGTATATTGCTATCATACGAGTTATCAATTTCTATGTGCAATGTTGTATATAATTAGTGCAATCTATTACACACCTTATAACATTATACCTTGCACTTTTCTACGTAGTAGCAGCGTATGTACTTACGAGGGGTAGATTTTCAATAGATGGCGCTTATATTATATCGTACCAATATTTTGCAACGTTACATTGAATTGGTAAGTATATATAAAAAGTTATAAATAGAGAGCTTATTAAATCACAAACTTATCTAATATATCGTCATGAACAACAACATAATATTATATAATTTAATATATAATAAAACCCATATAAAAATAATAAAAATTATCATCGTAGATAGTGTTTTCGGTTTTTCTATTTACTAAGATAATATTATCAAATATTTCATAATTATATTTAGTATTTCCTAAGATAATATTATCAAATACTTATTTTTACAATCCATATAGGCTTACACAAGAGATGGCAAAAAACACAGCACATTTCATGACATATCCTTTGCTTTAAACTATTATCTATTCTACCCCATTTCAAATTAAATTCACAAAGGCCTTTGATTTCAAAATAAACATACGTCTACAGAGCATAAATTATAACTATCGAAATATGTAAACTCATGTGAAATATGTCATTCAATTGAGGGTTCACGCGCTTTATCTTGATGGAGTCAACGTTCTGCAATGAAAAGTAATGCATTTACAAGTTGCATGAGTTTTGTGTATCGTAAGCATATTTGAGGCTATCAATTTACGTATAAAATTTAATTGAATCCATCTGCAACGCCAATTAACGCATTGTATTTGATAAGCTTTCTGGAACCCTATTCTTGAGGTAAGAAGGTAAATCTATAGGTTTTATGTAAACAATAAATGCAACATTTGATGGGATTTCATGATGACACTCGAAAAATGTACACATTTTACCGCCAAAATCAAATTTGGGTAGACCATCCAACAGAAATCAAATTACAAAGAGATTTATAATTTAAATTTGTTTAATTTTTATATAAATATATTTATTTTATTTATAAAAATATGTAGTTACCATTCAGTCATCGACTGAAGCACCAAAAACCATTACATTGCCCAGGGGCAACTGTTTGGTGCGCTTTATCCACGAATGGGATAATCGGATCATTTTTTTTGAAAATGCAAGGGGCCAAGCGACGAATGTCATTTCAATGGTGAGAATTATCGGCTAGTGATTTCGAATTTCTTTTTGCCGAACCTGCGAGCTCATTCATCATTCTCATCACACAGGTGGTTTCAACAGGATGGTTCGACCGCACACACGGCCAGAGCTGCGATGGATTCGTTGCGAGAAAATCTCCCTCAAAAACTGATTAGTCGCTTTGGGGACATCCCGTGGCCACCGAGGTCACCCGACCTAACTCCAATGGGTTTTTTTTTGTGGGGCTACCTCAAAGAGAGAGTTTACGCCAACAATCCGCGAACTGATGTGGACTTAAAAGAATATATTCGGCGAGAAATCAGCGCAATTGAACCAAGTTTACTGCAGCGTGTAGCACGGAATACGAGGCTCGGTTTCGAACAGTGTGTACAACACGATGGAAGATATTTGGATATTATCTTTAAAAAATAAAATCCGCGTTTGTACTCTATCTTTTAATACTTTTAGTAAAATAATATGTCAAACTTATTATCTTTTATTTAAATTTAAAAACATAAATCTGTCACCAGACACCCCGTACTAGTTATACATAATGTTAATGTTTTATTGGCAGCAAACAATATTTAGATCTAATTTTTCGCTCCCGTTCAAAATATGCCATTAGTTTTTTTGTATTGTACAGCGAACGACGGGACAGCCGGGTCTCCTCTTAGGTAAGCGATCAGCGCCGTCCATTGGTAACGGGGCGATATTCTGCGCTTCGGTTATATTGTCGGTCTTTAACCGCTTGAATTCTCACTCACTTCGGACGAGCCAACACAACTAGTGCGTTAACACATGCTTCAGATTGGCTGTCCGACATGTAAAATAAGTCAAGTCCTTGTCAAGTCCTTCCAAAGACCGAATAAATTACATTTATTTAGAACGGGGCTATGTGTGGCAAGGTGCTCGACGCACCTTCTCACAAGTGATGCGTGCATAACACCATCGTCACTTTTTACACTAATTAAAGATAAAGTAGTGTAAATAATTTTTTTTCGCATTTTATTATGGTCAGCGACAGTATCCATAATTGATAAGTTAGTTACATAATTCATTTTATCTTTAGTTTAATGTCAACTTTCGCTGTATACAGTCTAGTCGTAGAAATGTCTTTGTTTACTTTGTTGTTTCGAAGAAATATTAAATCTAAGCAAATCAGGTTAGTGTATTCCTATTTGACAGTTCATAATTAATTTTACCTTTCGGACTATCCATAGACTTTAAAATAAATTTTTATGAATCTACTATCCTCGCTCCGTTTTCAAAAGTATACGAAAGTGTTTATGGTCAATATATAAAATTTATATAAATCTTATCACTATGCAACTACTTTTTAAACGAAAACTTTGCTGCTTCTAAATATTAATATATTAGTGTTCAAAATATCGCGGACAATACGAACCAGCGTTGAAACAAGAAAACGAGAGTCATTTTATAATTTGCGCAAGCACTAGTTTCATTAAGAGTACATGTGTATTTATTGAATATCTTGAGTCGTATATAGTATGAATTATTTACATTATCTATAAATAAAACATCATATATACGTATAACCAACTAAAATAACTGAGCACCTTATAGACTTTGAATTCTAAAATAATACTTCAATAATAATTTCAATAATAAATTTCATGTCGTGGACTATTAAAAATTATCAACAGTTTGTAATTTTTTCTAAACCTATTATCTAACACACGATAATGGTAACCAATTGTGGTTTCTTTTTCGAATCAAAAAACGAATACTATATAATTTATATCATTTCTCTTAATATGATAAATATTTAAATATCTATTTCAAAATAACTGCTTAATCCAGATATAAATATTTAGTTGGCAAACTACTGTCGACGTAAGGTTAAAAAATAACATACATTCATTTTTCTCTCAGCAAACGCCTCCTTTAAAGCGTTTCTTTTTCTAAAAGTCTCCTAATTTTTCACTTTTCTGGCTTAAAATCTCCTGTGTTGTTTCGTGTAACCTCTTAGGTACAATTATATATCTATCTTAGTCTATTTATTTTTCGTGTCAATAAGCATACGTTCATCGCCATTTAGGGATAAAGTATGCGCCACTTCCAGAAACGTCCAACGTCACACGTCAACTACTTCAGTTGACCGCTATATACACGCATACTGACGCCATCACATCTACACACTTTCAAACTTTCATATCAGCTCACAAGCTGAAGGCAAAAAAGCCACATTACGTACGTCAACTAGAGTCTTCTCGTATTGGACAATGTTAAGAAGACTTTTGTCCTCTCTTATATAAATACATTAATGAAAAGAATATTTTTTCTTTCAAGACTTCTTCACCAACTACAATTGGATAAAGGTAGTTATCTGTATCACCCGGGAAATGAACCTCTTAGCTCTGCTACTTATGCCGAGGTTATAGAACGAACTGTGAACAAATATCCCAATCGAATCGCAGTTAAGTCTATACATGAAAATATAAGTATCACATACGAAGAATTACTGATACAGGTGTGTGGCTATTTTTTTAAATACTTACAGCAAATCGGGTTCCGATGTTTTTTGTATGAAGACAAATTATGGCCTAAGAAATGATATAGTCGAAGGCATTGTTATTTTAATTTCACTCTTTTTCTATTTTCATGTTATTTATAATTGAAGCAATTGCTAATTTTCTGGCATTTTATTATAGGCAGATTGTTTTGGGAACGCACTTCGAAATAAAGGATTCCAGAAAGGGGACCGTTTCGGTATTTGGTCTCACAATTGTGTGGGATGGATCATAGCATTAATTGCAGCGCTCAGAGCTGGTCTCGTTTCGGTGTGTATTTTACACAATTCTGCTATTTTATTTACCATAATAGGATAAACCTATATTATATTTCGCTGGTGTTGAGTTTGGTACCGTTACCGTAACAACACGGCTTTAACATACAAATTGTAAAAAAGTGAAATACTTTTTGTATTGTGTTTCATCGAGCGAGAGAATGTACCGGAGATCCACCAAGTTTAGCTTATCGCTTACACGGCATTAAAAACCGGCAACATACGTTGAATTTGTCCATGGGTGGCAAGAGTTCTTTACCCGAACTCGCCTATCCAGTTGTCTCCTATAATCTATATCATAAATAATACAGAGCAATAGTGTTAAACTTTATGACCGATGCTTGCTTTTAGTTAATCTTGGCTCAATATTGTTGTCTTTAAAAATCTATTATTATTAGAATTTTTGATGGTGAAAAAAAAAAACTTTCTTTATAATAGTTTTCATGAACATATTTCAGGTACTTATAAACCCTCTATATGAAGCGTCAGAGCTGTCTTATTGTATAAAAAAAACAGATATGAAAGGTATCCTACTGGGAAACGAAATACCAAGCAAGAACTATTACAAAATTTTACAACAAATATTACCTGAACTCGAAACATCAAGAACCAGTAATATCAAATCGAGTAATTTGCCTAGTTTAACGACACTCGTGACAGCGGGTAAATTTAATTTGAAGTAAGTAGTATAGAGTGCTATTTAAAGCGTAATAAAGTTACACCACTATATTAGTAATAAAAATAGTTCTGTCGCTTTCATTTTTTTCCAGTGCTCTAAAAGGTACAACTTTTTCTATAATTGATGAGTCATCTGTAAATAAAACACGTCTCCCTTTGTATTAATTTTTTATTTAATATTTGAATATCTTAAATATATATATCCAAGTATAGTAATATTATAAACCATTTTTAGAATTTTAACATTAAATTGAAAAATGTCTATTTCGTCGATTAGAATTCATATTCCTTGAGACCTCGTCAGATTGTGTAACTATTTTAATAGTATAGCGGGTAATAGATCTGATGGGTCTCGACCGTAAGAGATCAACGCCGGCCATGAATAACCGCGCTACAATTCGCGCTTTGTTAGTGTTGCCGGCTGCTCACGCCGCTTTAAGGGTATAATTTTTAAGGTACTCCTATAGCCTCACTCACTCAGCGAAACACGTACAAGTACTGTAATATAAAATTAAAATCATCAAATCATATTGGCTTAGTCTAAAATAATAATGTTTATCTCATGGTAGTGGAACTCTTACGTTAGATTCAATGATAAAGGACTACAGACACTACGATATTTCTCGATACGTGAAAGAAATCCAGTCGGACGATGGCTGCTTAATTCATTTCACGTCGGGAACTACCGGTAGGTGAAAATATACTACCATATCAAAAATAAATATTAATTCACTTATTTGTAATGCCCAACAATATATTAACACATTTCACATTTCTTTTAAAAAAAAATTTCTTTACATTTCGTTCAAAGAAAATTTAAGTTTTATTGCTTTTATATGTAAATTCTGATCATATAATTTTCGTCTTCAAAATAATAAGTACGTGTACAAATAATAATATATACAACAATAGATAGCCTGTTTAAATATCAAATAAGAGTAAGTTCAAAATGAGTGGATTTATTTATTTAGAGATAGTCCTTTTATATCTAAGAATTATTCCACATTAATATATTGTTATAATTGTAGGTAGTCCAAAAGCTGGGTTAGATTCAAATAGAGGAATAGTTAACAACACATATTTTATGGGACTAAGAAATAATTTCAATGCGGGGAATCAAATTATTTGCGTACAAGTAAGCATTCAAAATTTAGCTACCCAGTCATACTTCATCCATTTTTTTATCTCCTATATGGTAAAAGGACACCACCGCCCACCGAGCACCGCGTTTTTCAGGTACCATTCTTCCATGCCCTGGGTTCGGTTGTCACTTTATTGGGCGGATTCACACACGGCGCCACTCTCGTAATAGCGTCACCAACATATAGTGTTACTGCTAATGTAAATACAATACTTGCTGAGGGGTATGTATAAATTGATATAAAGAATTTTAAATCAACAAGATAAATCTTACGATTTAGAAATTCTATTTGAAGTTTATTTCAAAATTGATTGAACGAATAGAGGAGTGGAATAATTGTGGAATTAATGGTAGCTATGTTCGAAAGTACAGATAAAAGATTTGCAAAAGATGCATTTGATATAATTAATGCAATATCAACTATTCTTCATCTTTTACCATTAAATGTGCATAACTATCTACAGATGTACAGCAATAACAGGAACACCAACAATGTATGTGGACATTCTCTCTAAACTAAAAAGTAAAGGCGAGTTGCCGATAAATCTACAAATGGCACTAGCAGCAGGAGCTCCTTGCAGTCCCGAACTCATACATCAAATGAAAAAATACCTTCACGTGAACTCTGTTAGGGTAAAAAAAAGAAAATTTCTGCCCAGCGTCATATTTTTCTATCGTAATAACTTTAACACCTTATGAATTAGATATTTGACTACTTGCCTAACTTTGTTCATATTTTATAACTTAAAATAATTTCAACTTAAAATGTTTATGTTAAAGTTTTAAGAAACTAATTTAAATATAGAAGGTCATTTCATAAAGATTAATCAAAATATAATATCACGCTTGCTATCCGATATTTCGTTACAAATGACTAGACGATGCCTTGAAATAGTTTGCGTACATTCATACTTCAGGCTCTGTATGGAATGACTGAAACAACCGCAAGTGTATTTCAATCGCTGCCGAACGACACCGTCGATGTCGTCGCTGAAACAGTAGGCTACATCCAAGATCATATTGAAGTCCAGGTAAGAATTAATTAGGCAAGTCTACCTACATACCTAAAACAAATACAAAAACGATATTCCATATTGCGATGAGTCAGCATGCAAAATTATAGATAAAAAATATTATTTATCTATGATTTTTATTAAATCAATGAAATTTCACTATGTTATGAAAATTATAATATAATAAAAAATGTCACGTAGGTCGGACGCGGTAGATACCGCGCAGGGCGACGTCTGCAGAGTCCACTACTGAAATATATTTTCTCATATTCCTGTAAATGAATTTATAAAACAATATTTTAGTAACAATGTTCTCTTAACGTTTAAAAATTTAAATACCGATTTATAAAGGATAACTTTATGACGAACATTGTGTATTATTTTGGTTAGCAAGAAACATAAATTATAATAGGTAGGGGAAAAAGTATTTTCGTATTTTGAATATATTATTAGTAATCAAATCTCTTTGGCTGTTCTGAATGTTACTAGGTAGTTTTAATATCATTAAATGTTGACATTTTGAAGATGCAAATAAAAAATAAAAAGAAACTACTTCTCGCCGTTTTTCAATTGTTTTTCAAGCAAGGAAAGGACGTATGTGGCGAAGAAATTCAGTACATTTTAAATTTTTATTACAAAAAAGGTAAAAATGCGACGAACACCGCGAATAAAATTTGTGCGGCTTATGGACCTAATGCAGTTTCAATAAGAATAGCAGAAATGTGGTTCAAGCGTTTCAAGTCTGGAAATTTTAGTGTGAAAGATGAGGTTCGCTCGGGTCGCCCTACCACGGATAAAATCAGTGCCATTTTTGTGTGGAGTGTGGAGTGGAGTGGAGGAAAAAGTGGAGGAAGATCGACCTATTAGTAGATACGACATTGCTGAAGAACTGGATGTTCATCACAAAACAGTTTTACGTCATTTTCAAAAGTCTGGGTACAAGAAAAAACTTGACATTTGGGTACCACATGATCTCACTAAGAGGAACTTAATGCAACGTGTTTCGATTTGCGATTTTTTATTGAAACGTAACAATTCCGAACCATTTCTCAAACGGTTGATTACGGGTGATGCAAAATGGATTCCTTACGATAAGAATGTGCGAAAAAGATCGTGGTCGAAGCGTGGACAACCCCCACAGACCGTGGCAAAGCTATCAATTCTGAGCTCTACTGGCAGCAACTGATGAGGTTAAAAGAAGCTATTGAAGAAGCGTGGTGTTCCACGACGACAACG
>JAAAKR030031071.1:6679-21105 GCA_010014985.3 Delias pasithoe
CCGGCTACTGTCAAGCTCTTCCACAGACCGAATAAATCATTTAGCTACGAGGCTCTCAAAATCTAATAAAGTCTAAAAACAAAGCTTTGTTTATAAAGCGTTATTAGGCCTAATTATTCACAGTGTTCTTTATTACAATGAATATCGTGTCTGATTTCTATTTTAGTTTACTAGGACTATTCATATTGTATGCCTTGCAGGCACGAATCTAGAGCAAGACATGTGCGTGTTCATAAGTAGCGGCGGCGCCGAACTGGCCGACGTGCGTCTGCGCGTGGGCACTTCTTTGCGGCCAGCGCACCGCTCCATCCTGGCGGCGAGAGCGGCATACTTTGAGGCAATGTTCAGGTCCTTCTCGCCGCAGGATAATATCGTGAACGTAAGTCACTCTTGTGAGGACTCTCCGTAAACCCTGAAACGGGGCGGGCGCATTTCTATGTCGGTTTTATTTATATATATATATTATAATTAAATAAGTGGCTGTCCATTGATCACTAGTATAGCATTTTTTATGACTCTCTCCTCGTTGGTAATTTGTGCTGATATTTAAGACTACAAATAATCTTTTTTTTTATTGTTTGACGAAAAAATAAATACACGTGATATGTTACTATGTTCTCCCTCCCCCGTGTGCCATTTCGTGATTTTTGACATAGAGTTATCAATTTTCTATGATGTTTTAGGTCCAATAATCTAGACTCTAGGATGTGCGAACGGCTTAAGAAGTGTGTGTGTTTTAGTCCGAATCAGCGATTTACGATCCCTAAAACACCAGCCAGACCTACACCACCGAGTCCTATCATCGTCCCTTTTGACTTCAGGGTGTACAGGGCCCAACCCAATCACCGCTCTGTTTCCACAGCGCGCGCACCTTCTCTCTTTGCTTGAAAGGCCGTCAAGGCCGAACAAACTATCGGCACGGACCCCTCAGGACCTGTGACAACAACTCGCTGTCATCTAACGTTACATTTAATATTTATGAAAACACCTGTCTGTTTTGATTGGCGAAATATCCTATAATTATTGAAATTTGCTTTGAATTCTTTTCTAGATTCAAATCTGCGACACGATTCCATCCGAGGAGGCATTCGACTCCTTACTCCGGTACATGTACTACGGTGACACAAACATGCCTACTGAAGATTCGCTCTATCTTTTCCAGGCTCCTATTTACTATGGTAATCTTTTTTTTATTATTCTTTTTTATATGACAGTTAAAAAATAGATTCGAGTTACCATGTATAAATGAATTTTACCAGTATCTATTAGTTGTGGGAAGTGTATCATATTTTTTTATATTTTGCAGGATTCACAAACAACCGTCTACAGGTATTCTGCAAACATAACCTGCAAAGTAACGTGTCTCCCGATAATGTTGTCGCCATACTGCAGGCTGCTGACCGAATGCGCGCCGCTGACATCAAAGAATATGCCCTTAAAATGATTGTTCATCACTTCGAACTGGTATTTATAAGGTTTTCAAATAAAACTCCGTATTTCGCAGTTAGGCACGGTGCAGACATAGTTCTAAATATATTTCACTAAACAATCTTTTAAAGGCAATTAAATAGATTATTAGCATCTTCTTTCCAAAATTCTTGGTATTTATCTCAGATTCGAATATAAGACCTCTTGTACTAAACAATGTAGGCAGCTAATGAATGAAATTATATGGCTTAAAATTGTATTTGATTAACTATTTCTTATCTGCAGGTGGCCCATCAGGATTCAATAAGGACACTAGCACAGCCCTTACTAGTGGATATAATATGTGCACTTGCAGAAGAACCCCGGCATGACACTCCACTACCTTTGCAGCCAAGGTCGTTACCATCTTCATCATCTGGAGACACCTTAGCTGTGAGACTATATCAGATATCGGAGTAATAGGTAGACTACTTACTAGATTAATATGGTTGTGCTCTTGATTACTTCTCTTAATGTAGTTGCTTAACAAAAAACTGCAAACCAAGAATTGTGTTAAAATAAAACTTTAATACAGCGACAAGTGAAACAAACAGAACTTCTAGAACTTTGCTATCATCTATAAATTATTTTTGTATCTCATTTTCCTGTTTTATTGTTACAGGTCTTAACAAACGAAAGAATTTCGTCATAGGCTTGAATTAAATAGTCTTCTGCATACAACAATTTGTTGTCAGGTGCAAAACAAGATATGGTCTTTAATACCAGTTAAGGTTATTAATGCAGACGGCAGTTTTGAGCATCTACTGTTCAAGATTATTTTTAAAGTATTGAAAGCATTTTTATCACAATTTTTACAAGTGTTTGACTTATGTTGTTTCATTTACTATTAATATGTGGAAGTATAATTTCTATTCTTGAATAATTAATGCATAACCATCATTGGCCATTTAGAGGTTCCAGTTGAGCCTTTGCAGTCATTCAATCCATGTAAAGTCTTTATTAAAACTAAACTTAATAACACTGTACTATTACTATAAGAAACTCTAGTACTGAAGATAAAATGCATTAGTCTACTTTAACTGTAAACACAACAGATACCAATAAAATACAGGATGTCTGGTGGCAGATTTATGTTTTCAAATTTAAATAAAACATAATATGTTTGACATATACTTTTACTAAAAGTATTAAAAGATAGAGTACAAATGCGGATTTCCACCATTTCAACCACGTGTGTGATGAGAATGATGAATGAGCTCACAGGTTCGGCAAAAATAAATTCAAAATCATGAGCCGATAATCCTCACCATTGACATTCGTCGCTTGGCAGTGCATTTAAAAAAAAATGGTCCGATTACCCCATTCGTGGATAAAGCGCAACAAACAGTTACCCTTGGGCAATGTAATGGTTTTTGGTGCTTCAGTTGAGGATTGCGAGTTTGTAGAGCCCAGTAACGGCAATTTTGCTTGTTTACATGTCCATGTACTTGTTATGAATTTAAAAGTGTATTGCTTACTAGTATCAATTAACAACATTAATAAAGGTTTGTTATCTACATAAATTACTATGAAATTAGATTGTGTGTATAATCTGGTATAAAAATATTGAATATAAATTACTCTGAAAATTACAATATTAAAGTTGATTTTATATAACTGGACTATGTTTATAATCTTTATTTATTATGAAGTAGAAATAATATTTAGTCATTGATTAAATCAATGGGATAAAATTATTAGTTGTTAAGTATTAATACTTTCTCAAAAATTAGATCTAGTCATATAATCTTATAAATTAAAAATATATTGAAATAAAATAGGTTTATTCATATAACAAATTGCTCTAATAAATTATTACATTATGACCAGTTCTTTCATTTATTGCTCATATTTGTGTTTGATGTCTTTCCATAGTTTCTGAAAAGATAAAACAATTATAATTTTTACTAAAACTTGTTACTTGGAATTTCATTAAGAATAAAATTTTGAACTTAGATCATGAAATATAATCTCAAGTGAATATTTTTGTATAGCAAACTATTATGACCATAGCTTTTCACATTAAAGCCACACAACAATTAAGTTATACAAATATGGAGGCCTATACTAGAGCCTCATTTCATAACACTTTTTTTAATTTGGATACTACCAATCCAGTATATTCAGAATTATTTTCAAGAATTATCAAAATTAAAAGGTATAAATCCACCCAAATATTATAGAAAAATATCCACATTGTATAAAATTTAAACTACATTGAATAAAGATCCGTTTAGATAAATAAATTAAAGCTAACATAGTACATAAACTAATACATTCAAATTATTGTAAAAATTACATAACAATTTACTTACTCCCTTATTGATGCTTTCAAATATAGAGACAGATATAATTTCGAATGTTCTTTCAAAGAAAAAGGTACCACCCGCTATTGCTAAAGCAAATGTTGAGGTCCTCTTGAAAACGGCGCGGTTTATAGTCGCCCACAAAGACATTTTGGCTTTTCTTGTACTATTCGAAAATCTCGAAATCGACTTGAGAAATGAAAACTGCACAATGTGCCTTGTTTTTTCTCTTTATTGACATTTGACATTATAGGATACGAGTCTGTCATTGTGACATTTCACCGAAAAAATATAGATAACATACTTAATAGCTTGGACAGTTAAACAAACTGTCCTTGTATTATATTCTTAAAATTAATTTTGAAGCCTAATTTGCTTATTTGATCGCAACTTATTCAAGAGGACTGTTCAATTGCGACAATTTCAATGTACGTTATTTAATTTTCTATTACAGAATAAATATAACTTAACGACTTCATAAGATTTCTAGAATGTCAACTTAGTGATTTCAACATTATATAAAGGATCTAATGGCTCTAATCATTTTTTATAACTAATATTACACTTTCAGTTACCCCTTTGTGATCTAAATTTTGCTTTTATCTATATTTTTAGTGTTTCAAATTTTCACACTGCATTGTGCTGACACGACCGCCAACCCTTTTCTCTTAAATAATAAACAAAGTACTTTTAAAAGATTTTTTTTTAAATATATCTCTGTGATTATTGTTGATAACATATTAGATGTTAGTCCCAACGTCATTTACATCAACTACACTTAATAGTCTCATTCTTTGCCATTTGAAATGCACGTCGTTATTCTATTCTTTTTTTCTAAATAATCCAGCTGTATAAATTGGAAATTAACTTATGCTTTATCTAAAACATTGTAGAAGCTATTATAATCCAGCCTTAGAAGAAATTCTAAGATAGGATAATGAAACTGCATTAGTCTTATTTGATTCAATAAAAACATAGGAGATAATAAAAAACAAGAATATTATGGGCAAAATATATCATCTATTTACACCTTAAGATGTTGGTATGAACAATAATTCTTATAAATAAATATGAGTACCATTGAAAATCATAGTAACTGTTTAGACCAGTCCCATCTTATTTCCAAATACATTCATAATAAAAACAAGCTAATACAAAAGAGTATTTAATTGATAAAATGCATTTACATAAGTGCTAAAATTAGCTAACAGTACTTTTGTACGGAATGTAAAATGCATAAGATACAATTATTAAATCAGTAATTTTTTGAAGATTTTTGGCAATTATTATATTATAATGAATGAAATATTCATTCTAAAAGGAATACAATTATATTTCATAGCAATTCATTTAAAACAATGTATATATTATTAAGGAATTTGATTGGAAATAGGAAGATCATAAATTTCATACTTTGCCAATTTTAAATAAAAAAATATAAATAGGATCTCATTTAGTAACACTGGATTCAAAGCATCAACTTCTTATTCTGATTATTTTATTAGGTCCCTGGGAAAACTGACTTTTGAAACATAAAGCTTATATTACTTGTTTAAATATAATACTTTTAGAGAACAAATTATAATACTACTATTGTTCTAACTCTCCCTATGTGATGACACTAAAAGCCTGTACTGTATACAAATTGGAATAACATTAAAGTAAATTAAAAATAATTAATGGTAAGTATACACTTATACATCTTTCACATGACACTCCATCATACAATTTTGAAAATGGGAATACATTCATTTATAACTAAGCTTTCAATATCTTAATGTAATATTTGGAGTCAAAGATTCCATGTCAAACACGCCTTAATCCATGAGTGTGCAACCCAGCACTATAAATATTGACATAATGAAACACAGGATACTAAATTGGCTTGACTGGAATTTACCTCAATTCGAGATTAACACAATACAAAAGGATTACACTTAGGCCCCAATAAAACCAATTATAGAACAATTTATATAATTGACAATTAAGGAAAAACAGATGTACTATTTATGGAATCTAAAATAAAACTGTAATTAAAATAATCCTAGAATTTAAAATAAAATCTTATAAGGTGTCATTGGTATTGATATAACATGGCCAAGTTACCTGTCCTGTTAGGGTTGTGCAACATCTCATTTTGAGCATAATAAAGCGACATCCCAGGCTTAATACCAACTCCTGTTACTGGCAACATTTCTTTCTACCTTTGCTGTGATTCTTCCTTATATTAACTACATCATTTGGTGATACATTTTGCCTTTCTTTCATTTCCAATTTTGATCTGAGGACCTGGAAACATAAATTTGATTCTTAGCACATATTTGTTGTTTTCAGTTATTTATATCAAAATAAGAATAAATTTCATTTTTTTGTCAAAAAACTGTTTTGACATTCCTATTACATACACACACTTTTCTATTACATAAAAATATATATTATATAGAAATTCATTTTTCAATGCTCATATTCTTAGCTCAGCTCATTAGAGACCCTATATATTTTTAGAAATAAATATAATATTTTTATGATTCTACTCCTATTAATATTAATGTTAACAATTTGTAACAATCTTTTCATATTTACAACAACAAGCAAACAAACAAATTTTTATATATAATAATTAACATGTTTCAAATGCATTAAACAATAATTAAGATAAGTGTTATATTTTGGTGATTAGAGGTGTTTGTTTTAGATTAAATATGTAATAAATTATTCACATACAATTAACTATAATACTAATTAAAACACTGAATATCACCAACAATACTAAAAATTTTATATTATTGGGTATAACAAACAACTTGGTTTATCAAGAAAACTATTATGTATATATCTCTCTCATAGAAACTACTTATATATACTTAAGGTATCATACCATTTTTGTGATTGTTAGAAACATTTCTTCCACATTTATATTTTCTTTAGCACTTGTCTCAAACAAAGGTATATTCATTTGGTTTGCAAACCTTTGGGCATCTTCTGTTACTACTACTTTTCTTGATGGACAATCATTTTTATTCCCAACTGAAAAACATAACATTTTTAACAATTCTATACATAACTATAAACTTAAAATAAATTGTTATATAATGGCAACAAAGGAATAAATTTTTAAACCACACATTTGCTAGACATAATCCCTAATGATGACAAGGAAAATGAGCCAAATAGTTACATTATTAATATACTTAACTTGAATTTAAGTATAAAAATAAAAAATTTATTAAGTTAGAGTAATTTGAACTATATACACTTCTACACTTGAATAAGTATTAATCAACATTTTAAAATACAATTACAACCAATATCACATTTTAAAAATGGTTATTAAATAACTAAAAATTCCTTGCTGAATATCTAATAACATTCTTATGAAACCCTTCTAGTAATATGATTTACTCAGACATTTTTTATTACACCATACCTAGAACTTTATTAACAACATCACAATTCTGCTCAATCTCATGAAGCCACCTCTTAACATTTGCAAATGACTCTCCATTAGTGACATCATAGACAACGATGACGCCGTGAGTCCCTCTATAGTATGTGCTCGTTATCGTCCTGAATCTTTCCTGGCCTGCTGTATCCCAAATTTGTAGCTTTACACGTTCACCATTTATTTCTAAAGTTCTTATTTTAAAGTCAACACCGATTGTTGTAATATAACTACCAGAAAACGTATTGTCAGCGAAACGAAGGAGGAGGCAGCTCTTACCCACACCTGGAAGATAGGATAATTATTATTCCAGTTATTTGGAAAGTATTTACTAACTCGTATCACTTCCACAGGCCTCGCCCACTCACCACTGTCACCAATAATGAGTAATTTAAAGAGATGATCAAATTCCCGAGCCATTGTTAAAACTTTATCGTACCAACTTGTTATTCGGTCATGTGTTTTTTGATAACAAATTAAAAACTGTTCTTTGTGTAGTGTTGTTATAAAGCATGCCGTAAATCGTTAGAATAGCATCACTTTACAAATCGTCCGCCATTGGTTAGCCAGTATTCTGTGGATCAGAAAATGACAGGTAAGAACATTAAACATCCTGCCTCAGATAAATACGCTGGTTTCCATAGACTATATATCTTTGTGTAATTTTAACAGATGCCAATTTAGTATTACATTTTTTCAATCAAGTATAACTTGAACAGTATCTACATATGTCAAATAGTCTTCCTACTTTGCAAAAAGCATCTGTTCTAATTTTGACAGCTTCCATACATCCCAGTTATTCTGTGTAACTTGTATCTCCAGAAGCAAAAAAATTGTATTTTACTATCAAAAATAACTCATTAGTTAATAAATGAAATCACTCACGCTACCAAAGAAAGACTTGTTTTTGTTACACTTGCTAATGCAGATTAGAACTTAAATATGAAAATGTAAAATTTTAAAATTTATTGGATTTGGCAATTGACGTAATTTTAGTTGTGCATGTTAAGTGTCATAACACTGAAGTTGTGATGTTTTTTCATCTTTAATGATTTCATATTATTGGTATCTTAGGTGTGGTTTCTATAAGATTAAAAAATGTCTGCCACACTAAAACCCTATTTATCTGCGGTTCGACACACGCTTACATCTGCCATGTGTTTGGATCATTTTTCATCACAAGTTGTAGAAAGATACAACAAACCCGAAGTGGAAGTAGGTACGAGCAAAGAATTATTATTGAATCCTGTCATAATCTCGCGAAATGCTAATGAGAAAGTGCTCATTGAATCATCTATCAATTCTATCAGAATTAGTATTATGATTAAGCAGGCTGATGAAATTGAGAAGATACTGTGTAAAAAGTTCATGCGTTTTATGATGATGCGAGCGGAAAACTTTATCGTATTAAGACGGAAGCCAGTGGATGGATATCATATCAGTTTCCTTATTACGAATTTCCATACTGAACAAATGTATAAACATAAATTAGTGGACTTTGTTATATATTTTATGGAAGAAATTGATAAAGAAATCAGTGAAATGAAGCTTGCTGTCAATGCCAGAGCTAGAATTTGTTCAGAAGAATTTCTAAAGAGATTCTAATTGAGAGACATATTCTAATATAAATTCCATTTTTTTAAATAGACTGAAGGTTATAATAATGACTTATTCTATTAAAATGATTATTTACTATAGATATTACTATCATGTAAACTGAAGTTTCTTTTTAAGATATTCTTTATTTTGAAGCATTTAAAACAAGTCTGTATAAGCAAAATAATAGAAACAAAAATTAAACAGGACAAAAATCATGTTATGAAATTCAAGTAAATATACCATATAGTATTATAACCATGACTTGCTTTTTTTAAATTATAATAAAACTTGACTTATATCATTGTTGTTTATTATATTTTATATATTTGTACATGTTGAATCAACATGCCAGTATAAGTTAATTTGTTATTTTGTGTTACACTAAATAACTGTATCTAGATCTTCAAAAAATTTAATTCTTTGCTTTTGCAGTTCTTAATGTGAAACCTTCTCCTTTAAAAGCTTCAAATGGTTCTGTTGGTGCTTCTTCTTTAGAGCTTGATGGTCTAGAATTTCGTAGAAATCTAAGAGTTCCAATAACATAGTCATAATCTGGTACACCACGCACATATGGCTGAAACAATGTTATTTAAACATTTTATATTCTTTATTTAAGTAGCTCTTTATAACATAAACATGAATTAATAGTTAATAACTGATCAACCAGTTAACAGAATTATTATACTACTACACAATTAAATATAAACTCAATTGAGTTTTATGACATCAAATTGTAACAAGTCTTTCAGTCAAAAAATAATAACCATTTGTCTCGAGTTGGATGCTTGAGGTTCTGAATCACTTTCACTTGTTAATTTCTTTTTCTTGCCATCTAACCTGTTTCCTTCGCCTTTAAAAGCTACAAAACCACTTGGTTCTGGCATTACAACTGGATTGTCTTCCTCCATATGTGTATCCACATTAGCCTCACTCCTTGAAATATGTTCCTCTTCCTTATAGCCAACTGGAGGAGCAAATTCAACCTGTAAGTTGGATATAAATAACAAACATGTACATACTTATTTGTATAAGACTTACATAAATCATAATTAGTAATGCTATATATGTTTTTAACAAAACTCATTCATAAAATTAGCAATTTGGTATTGGACACAGAAATAAAAAGGACAAAATATACAATCAATGAAAACTTACATTCATGTCACACTCAATAATTATAACTGCATTACCAGGCTTGGTTTCCAATACACAGAGCTCATAAACCTTTGAATTATATTTTATTGCAATCACATCTCCAGTTGTAAGACATGAGAAGTTCCGTAAGCAGTTTTCTAGCACTAAAATGAGAAAGTAAGAATTACTGACATTTTAAATATTAGGGAATAGATTTTTTAGTGGCTAATTGACATTTTTCATTCCTCTTAGAATGCTTTTAAAATGTGATGGTATCAGTAAATATATTTTATTCAAACAGTGATTTTTCATTTAATCAATGTCATGGAAACTTTTCAAGTTCATTAAATAATGTCAAAATACCTGCTTTAGGATTTGTTATATCAAGAAAATCTTCAGATAAGGGTTGAAATTTTGAAAATGTTGCCACAGGTAGGGAGACACTTTCTATTTTTAATAATGCACCTTCTTCTAGCACTAAGTTTGTCATCATCTGAAAAATCCACGAAGAGATATTGACATAAAAATTTGAAATCTGCATAGGTATTATATATTGTCAATACATATGTCTCTCTGGTATTTATATTATACAGAGATTTTATAGTTCTAAAAATCTTATGCTCAGAAAAGGGGAGGGAATAAGATGCTACATTATTGTTCATGTCTCAGTCAAAGAGAACTATTATCTATATAATAAGTATAGTCAAACTGTTCATTAATCTACATAACTAGATATTCAGTCTTCTGAATACATAATAAATATATCATAAATGGCAGTAAATGAAAGTCACTGATACCATGATAACTATAAGTAATTGTTTTACTAGTAAAAAAGATAATTATTTATATTAATGATAACATACCCAATGTGGTAAATAAGCTCTTCCTTCATCAGCAACAAACTCTAAAACACCACAATGTGTGACCCTTTTAGGTTTTTCACTATTGTTTGTGAGTTTAAATATCATTGGGTATTCTATATTCAGTCTTGTCAGTTGTTCTAAAGCCGAAGGTGGCATTATAACTGGAAATGAATCATAAGTTAATATTATATAATTTATAAGTGGTATTTTAATTTATTTGGTATAGGATTCTTGTTCAGAAAAATTTTAATTCAGGGTATCTTATATATTTAATAAATTGAAATTACTTTTTCCTCCCCTTTCCACATCTTGTCGCTCATTTCCTGGAAGCATGGACACAGAATAACATCTGTAAGACATATTAAAAGGCCTTCCTATGTCATGAAACATGTTGAATCCAAATTGAAACTAGAAAACAAACAACTGAGTTAGTAATGCTATATACAACTATATGCGATTAAATGTACATTGTATATCCAAATTATTAATGTGAAATTTACCATTTTTGATTACTCTTGAAACAATAAAATCTTTGTAAAATTCTAATGAGTTGCAAATTTATGATACAAAACAGATTAATGTTTTTAAAGGTACATATGTTTGACAGTTGATATGAAAATACTAATACCAAAGATATGTCAAATTCTGCCGACAATAATAGTCGACAGAAATGAGGGTCTTTTTAAGAAGCCCAACCTTATGGATTTATTTATTTTTCAAATCTGATAACAAAATTTTATTTTTATTTAACGTACCTAAATTGTAAGTAATAATTAAAAAATAGTTTAAAGCAAAACTATTCGCTTTGCGTGTTTGTACTAAGAAGCATTGTATAATAATAGTAAATAAACTTTATCAATTTTATATCATTTCTTATTTTTTTGCTTCTATGACTAGTGTTTACAATTTTGTCCGTGTTTATATAATGATATTAATGTAAATAATGACATAGAATCGGACAATAATATTGTTAAATAATAGACATGTGCTCTATTTGAGTGTTTAATATGAGACTAACTAGTGGCCAGTGGTTATAGTGCCCACATATTATAATAATATTTACAAACATAACAAATATAAACTAAGTTCAATGCTTTCGTATTATTTACGTTATGACACGACATGAAAAATGCCTCTTTATCAATGAAGATGTAAAAGGACAAACGTATATCGATATAATAAAAAATAACATAAATTATGTTACCACAGAATCATGCAAATTTAAATTTACATCCATCCATCATCCATCTCAGCCATAGTACGTCCACTATGTGCTGAACACTTTTCCTCGTGGGAGAGTCATGCTGAAGCATTTGCTAACTCAATAATTGGACTGGCTCGTCCAAAATGATACCACGGGCTCACAGAATACTCAGCGTGAAACGATAGATTTACTTGAAATGGTACTTCTATTGTATTTCGCTGAGTGAGTGAGGATATCAGAGGCCCTTAAAAAACCATTTCAGTGGCGTAAAAAGTAACACAAATAATATGCGGACTATGCCGCGGATGGGCGCGGATGACGATTCTTTTTACTACGTAAAAGTTATACTCTCTATCTTCTGTATAATTTGCTACAGCGATGGATGTGGTCTATGGTACTATAGCCTCTTCGGAAATTTGCCTAGTAGAACAGGTTACCAGACTCCAGGGTTACCATATCCTCCCAATCTCTACGTACTTCGCATAGTCCTGCAATGTTCCAGTGTAATTTCCTTAGTTACTCTTCCAGATCGCAAATTTTTTCGTCAATCCTCAAAGTACAGATGTTGTGCATTACTTGGGGCAGTTGTCGTAGGGCTGGGTACCCGAATCTCTGCCGGAGATTCTTAGCACCCCTGCTCCACCGTTTTCTTGGCCACTATTCACGCCAGGAATACCTGAGCAGCCGGAGACTAGTTGTATAGTACCCGGATGACGCTATTGCCCGTCCTCCGGTTAATTCCTTAGTCGCCTCTTACGACAACCACGGGATGAAATTATGGGAAAGTGCAATTCTAAACCAGCGACTCACGGTTAAATTTAAATTTATAAAAAACATAAGTCTGCTGGATTTAACAAATTCTTGTTTTTAAGCATTTTAAAATAACGGCTACAATTTATTATTATTTTCATATACTCTATACGTTCTCACTTTAATTTTCTTTTGTGTCCTGTGCTTCGTATTTCAGTTTTTCATGTAAGTGCAACTTACTAGTTGCAAGTAAAATTAGTACAACTAAGGCTTGTTATTGATATATTTCGATTTTTTATTTTAATTAAAACCTGTGAATTGTTTTGTCTTTATTTAGAAATTATATTTAGGTAATAATTAGTGTCCATATTGTATATTATGTACAAATAATTCAATTAAAACACGAAACTACTATATTGTCGAGATAGTATTGGATTCGTGTGAAATTATAATTGAGACTTTCAGACCTCGACATTAGTGAAACCTTTTCTTCGCTCGATACGTTAAGCAAGGAAAAGCGATAATGGCTCAAATACTGCCAATACGTTTTCAGGAGCATTTACAGGTATGTGTATTATTTTGCATTAAATTCGCTAATAACACATAATAATAAAGAATATGATCTCACTGATGTTGCCTTCACATATGCTCAACTTCTTAATACCTCCTATCATATCGATACTTCATGTCAATATTTTAAATTCGTCATTTTTATCTTTAGGTATTATCAAGACTAATGTTAGTCTACATGTATTAACTTTGTATATAGTTATAATTAAATCCTTAAGTAGTTTAACTTAAAAAATTTCAATTGTATTAATAACTTTTAATATGAATAATGATGATGAGATTTCATCTTCTTGTAATTCTGCTAACAACAACAACTGTATCTTCATCTGATACCAAAAAAAGGTTTTATATATAAATTATAACAATAAGCAATGCTTAAAGCAATTAATTATTTTTAAAACTTTACTGTCTTATGAAAAAACAAAATATTGAATTTTTTATCACTAATTTAGCTCACCAACATTGGAATCAACTCAACATCAATTTCATTTAATACTCTCTCAATGGAGTCCGATAAGTTTATCTGCATCCGAGAAAAAGTTGGTGAAACTTCAGAAGTGGTGATTATTGATATGGATGATCTGTCAAATCCAGTTAGAAGACCAATATCTGCTGATTCCGCAATCATGAACCCTGCCAGTAAAGTCATTGCTCTCAAGGGAAAAGCTGGAGAGGCAGGTAAGAGTCTTCAAAATTGAGAATTTAACTCACTCATCACTCAATCCTAATGGCCCTTCAATAACATATGCTCAGCATGAAATCTTTCAAACAAATATATTATGCTATATTATGTATAATATATAATAAAGTTTTTATATAATATATAAAATAATTATTTTCTTTCAATAAAATTACCATGTATTTATTATAATTTTTTTTAAATAGGTTTGAAATATTTAACCAAACTATTTATGCTAATATCTAAAACTGCAAGCCAGATTTGAAAAATTTAATTTTTATGGATATCTTGTGAATACTGATAATTTATTCAAAATAGCCTTAAATAACCCACTCATTTGTTCCCAGCAGCGCAAAAGACCCTCCAAATATTCAACATCGAGATGAAATCAAAGATGAAGGCCCACACCATG
>JAAAKR030031150.1:0-12822 GCA_010014985.3 Delias pasithoe
AATTTTGTATTGATACAGTTCATGTTTAACAATAGTAGGATTTCGGGTGACTGAAAGAAAAGCACGAGAGTGTGTGCATTATTTTTTAAATTTCTTTTTTATGGGTACGGTGGAAAATGAGCAGGAGCCTCACCTAAGTTAAGCGATCTTACGCTCTTGGACACCCTTAGCCATTGCAGGGCCGCGGCTCGTTCCATTCAATGAAATCCGTTCTGTAGTTTTCGCGTGAAAGAGTAACAAACATCCATCTAACTATAGTTACAAACTTTTGCGTTTATAATTAGTATTATTATGTTGTATATTGTGAGTTTTTGAAACAGAAATTTATAAATCGTCTCTATTAAAGCGATAGTACAACCCGACCAACACTTAAGAGTACTAAATTTTATGAATTTGTACAGATTCATTACGTCAGAATTCGTCGGAGTTCTGAAGCATAGTTAACAAAAGTCTCTTATTTTTTGTCGGTTACTGACCGCTTTGCCAAGATGAACTGCAAATGAAGTCGTGGAAAAACGATAGAAGAAAACTTTGAATCCTTTCAGATCCTATTAAGCGGAATATTTTTAAATATACCTCTTGGATTGTGTCAATGCTAAATGCATTTGAATTTACGTTTGCTAATTGTTACGTTTGTTAATTGCAATTACGTTTGAATGAGGATTACGCGTATTACATTCGGATCTTACAAATTCAATTTCCAATTTATATTAACTGTATAGTATCGAATTGCAAGCAAACAGGACAGCGGAAATTAATTGAAGTGTCGTAAAGGGACGGCGACAGCTGCTGTTTTTTTGTCTAATTATTATATTTCAAAATGCACTGCTAATCAAGGCAGCTATGAAAAATATATGTAAAATTGCTATCACTTGAGGGTTTTTATAATTTTATGTGTCTCAGCGCCTAACTAAGAGCTGTTTAATAATTCAGAGCACTTAATAGTATCAGTAGACAGATTCAGTCAAAGAGGCTAGGTAACATTACCGTATAGTGGTAGGTCAGGCGTAGCGAAATCCACAAATACAAACTTAAATAAGAGAATTTTTAACGTAACAATAGTACTTGTGGTTTTGTATTGTGACTGTGTGACAAGAGTGGCCTATATCAACAATTGAAATAGTTGAAAGCTCGTTGTTATGCAGAAAAATGTACCTATGGAAGGATTTTACATTTCTGTTATTTTACATTAAGTAATTAGTGACACAGCGGTATTTTATTTTTGATATCCAGTGAAAATTTAATACTAACCTAAAATATATGTAATACAATGTATTACTACAAAGCCAACCAACTATGCATTGTAATGATCAAGACTATATGCCCTCAAGGCCGGCTAATGCGTACAATGTTTGATATATTATTTATGTATAAAGTTTGATTTGATATGTTAAAAACTTGACGACTTTAAATTGCAAATATCATTATTTTATTTTATACTAGTGGAGCCGGCAGACGTCGCCCTACCCGGTACGCAACCTACCGGGTTCAAATTATGTCATTCTTTTTTATTGAATATAATGTAATAATGTTTTAAAACTAAAAACTTTTTAAAATTAGGAATGAGCGAGAATCTTATAAATGAAAGAGTAGACAAATATAATCAGAAAGCTTCGAACAGCTAAACTATAGGGAGTTGCACATGTTATTGTGAGTCAACCATAAAATATGCTGTCGGGGGGATATTTTTTTATATAATTTTAAGGAGAACATTTCGTTCATACATGATTTTTGTGTAGCTTTAATCATTAAGGCTGCACACGCGACTGCAGCTTAAAATCGAGTAACTATTCCCGTTTTCCCAACATTTCCCTTCACTGCTGTGCTCCTATTGATTGTAGCGTGATGTAAATTATACTATAATCTGCCAGGAGTATGAAGATTCATTGTAGCAAGTTTCATGAATATCCGTCGAGTACTTTTTATTTATACGATTTATTATAAGTATAGAAGAAATCAAGAATATTTTTGAACCATATTTAAATTAAATTTTAAAGTCACTAGATTTATATATTATGCAAAAAATATAGGGAACAGTCCTATTTAAGCTTTATACTATGTAAGGAATGTAAGACTTGTTGTCAGCTACATAATAAATACATAAAACTTGCTACAAAACAATGATTTCGATAAGAGATGTGTCCTTCTTTATGTTATCTTATCATTTTTATCATGGATGTGTTGTTATATCAGCTGATATATGAAATTAGTGCAAAGAAGAAAGTATTATTACAATATAATAAAATAGTGAAGTTGAATAAATAATTTTAAATATTATAACTTCTAATGGTTCACATTTATTAAAATTTCAATTAAATATTCTGCAATATCTGCACATAGCAGTTGTTTTTAAACTCTTTAAAAATTAAAAAATAACTATGAAGACAAAAAATGACAAAATCATGATAAGCATGGAAAAATAAATGTTATTTATGCCATTCTATTTTCAATAAGGAATTGTAAAACGTATTGAGAACTTTATAGCTTTTCTATTCAGCCCATGTCTTAGTATAAAAATAATTAAGCCTGTCATATTTGACTAGCTTTTGTTAGGGTTAGTCAAATGACAACAATTTTTAAAAGTATCAGTTTATATTATTCATTGTTGATGTATTAATCGATATGATTAAATTTTTTAATCAATAACTTAAGACTTATTCTTCATAAAAATGTATTTAACAGTCATAAAACTAAACACTGTGTTTAAAAGTCGCTTTGCAAATATCTCAAGCAGTGCAGGACGCAAGCTTTGTCTACGCTAAAAGCTCTTGATTATATAACACTAAGCTTTAGGTGTACTTCTGCCCCACAGCACAAAATAATTGAGGCTTACAGTCTACATTTGCTTTATTTGGGTCCTTCAAGTAAGGTGAATCTCATAACAGTACTTTTAATAAAAAAGTGAACAGAATTTTTTTCCTAATCTTATAACTCTTTTGTCTTACATGGTAGTGTCAAAGACAAGATAAAGACATAATTTAAAGGTTCATTTCGTAAAGCCAATTGTAACATAGGTAAGCCACCAACAGTAGTAGTAATTTTCATTACTTTACTTATCAAGCTGGTATAGCCAGTCTTCTTCAATTTATCTTAAAAAGTTTTAGTCAAATATAAAACCAAAAAATTACATAATAGTTCATATTTATTCTGGCTATTATAATTATGAAAATATATTTCAAGGCCTTCAAGAAGAATATCACAATAATAATTAAGGAAATGTTAAAACCAAAACATCCTTATTGAAGTCATTGTATAGTACAATACAATTGAATTTTAAAACACTTAAACCGAAAATGAAAGTTCAATATTTTCTAAGAAAACTGGATCAGAGCGACATTATAATAAAATATAATGTTAAAAATGCATTCACTGAGAACAAAAGGATTGAAAAATTTCAATAAAGACGCAAGTTTAATACATGTTTTTAAAAAACTGGTCGAATTAAATCTTTAATAATGACTCACCACTATGTTCAGTGAATATGTTAGAACCAAGCATTCGAGGATCCTTTGGCACCCTTGGTTTATTTCGCGTTGATCGAATAGAGGCACCGCTTGCGGAACCGCGTTCCTTTGCCTGCTGGGCCCCCATCGTGGCTGTTGGGAGCCACAATCTTCTCGCTGAAGCCTCTTCGCTACACTTGTTCTTGACACTTTAATTCAATAACTTAAAGTAATTGCAGATCCGATTGAAAAACACATTATAAAAATTGGTCCAAAAAAAATTGAATATTGTTCAGAAATAAAAATCTCATATATGAGAAATAAAAATCACACCATTAATTTTGAACATATTCTATAAAACATCGCCGGATATAATTACTGATACTAATAATACAACCACCGCCATTATGTGCAAATGACATCAATTTGACGTCGATTAGAGTTTTTACAGAAATCTATCAGTGGCAGCACCATAGTACTAACCATAGAGTAAAACCTAATCCTGTCACCACAGATACTGCTATTTGTATTGAGATCTATCAAACTATTGTAAGATCTTTAATATAAATATGTCATATGTGGTTGTTGAAAACAACATATTATAACATCATAGTTGTATGACTAAGAAAGTCCTGGACGAGAACGTCATTTCCGAACAAAAATTATATTTATAATGTACAGAAGCTTCAATTAAAACACTTTTGACATACACTGTATGTCATTTCACAATAAAACTTCAAATGCTTCATAATTTGATAAGTTATTTGTCAAGTCAAATCAATGCAGACTAAAAAATAATAACAGTTTAAAAATAATTATTTTGATAATGTTAGGAAAAAAATAATATTTGAATAATTTAACATTCAATTAATAAAACTAGGGAAGCTTTTATAAATCAACACAACATTTATTAAACCTATTTTTAATAATTTTTTTCAACATCTGTGGAATAATGGGACAGTTTTGAGAAATGAAATAATTATCAAATATTTGTCGATTTTATTTCACTTAATATAACACTCATTACAAACGTGCCATAATATATAACTTTACTCAATGTTAAATAAACAACAATTATTGAAGCAAATATTCATATTTCAAAACATCTACATCAATTTCTAATAAACCTATTACATTATTCATACAAAACAATTATATAGTTATATTTATTTTTAATGATTATTCTTCACGAATTTAATATACACAATACCATTGAAATAATCTATCGGTGATGAGTAGTATAATATATTAAAAGAAAATATTGTAAGCGGGTAATTAAAATAGATTACATTAATTTCTTTATACACATGGTAGGAAATACCACAATAACGAAAAATCTCACTTGCATTAAGATAGGGATGCATTGTATAGTAAGTAAATAAGTATCTATCTGTACATCAACCTGTACTACAAAGTTTTAAGAATTTTTCATATCTGCCCTATAAAAAATAATGAAATATTTTATATAATATATAAAAATCATAAATTTATTAAAGATATGAAATATATACAATATTCACTCTTTAATCATGCACTGTTTTCTATTTAGTTTAAATAAGTGTCTAAACAACAGTCTCTATTTTTTCATCAAACATCCTATCTTAGCTTTCAATAGATTCTTCTTTGTTTTGAATATGACAAAAAAATAAAAATAAAAAGAGAATTGCATAAATAGAAAAGAGAAAATATTTGAAAAAATGTACCATCTTCAAGTATTAATAATGAATATTTATTACTATATGATATTTGATTTTTTTTGTCTTATAGACAAGATATAATTTAAAATGGAATGTGTATAGACACTAATATCTAACTTAATTTCTTTAGCATATCCAATATTTGTATAGCAATATTTTAAAAATAGAAACTTTCTTCAATTTTAAAACACTGTAAACTTGAATGAATGAAATGTATAACTTGCTGTAAAAGTACCTAATAATGTATTATATATACACACACTTGAAGGACTGATATGGATATATGATATGTACATATACTGTAGTAGTATATATTTAGTATATATACTACTACATCTACTATATACTATATACATCTACTCTATGATCACTTTCTTTAAAGTCATTTGTTAAGTAGATGATCAGCCTCCTATGCCACAAAGTTGCGACTTCAGTTGAAACTCGCAACACATGTTTGAACTTAGCAACGAACTGAAATATCTTAAATAAGTTAGGTTGACATAAATATTGAATTACTTAGTATATAATACTAGGTCTTTTCATATGAAATTGGTATTTTCTACATTTTATTGTGTAGGTACTTTTCAAGGTTTGCCACCTTCCAATTTACTTCAAGTGTTAAAACAGTTTTATCACTAACATCACCGCCTACACTTAGACGTGATTTGCGATGGATCCGCTTCCACAATAAACTTCAATTCCTAACGATCAATTTTAGTCTCCGGCCGTCCACGGGTCTTGTTCGCAGTGATCGACATTTTTAGAACGAAAACATTAGAACCAACCGATCAATGTGAATTCTTTTACCAAAGCGCCGCCATACAAATCATTAATTCTTCCAGCCATTTCCGAAGCAGCGGTACAGCGGTCAAGTTACGCACTTCGAAAACCGAGTGACGCAATGAAAAAAAAACGAAGAATGAAAAATCAAATGAATTACGATTTTATAGAACGTAAACGAGTAAATAGAAAAGTTTTACATTGGAATTCGTTACCAAACAGATAAAAGTAGCCAGTAAGACGAAACGCTAATTTTATTTGTAAAGACCTAGAAATATTAATCCTATGTCATCTATATACGCATATTAAGTACATACCACAGGTTAGAAGATATCATTTAGCTAGAGAGTAGTATTTCATTGAATATAATAAATAGTACTTTTATGATAAAAATCCTATGATTTTTATTGTAAATATTTAAACTTTGTGTTGTACACTTAGGAAACAATTTATACAGCATATCTTACAATAAAGTAGATATAACTACATTAATTACTAATAGTACTAATTGCCATTATAATACTGTTCTTATTACACCAATAAACTTCATGTTTTTTTTTATATCTAACAAAACCGTTTTGGTATCTTTGGCATCTACTTTGGTTGATACGGCGATATTAATATCTATCCACTAATTAAAAATATAGGGGAAACATTTAATATTACTATAAAGAAAGCTTTTAAAGTTTGTTCTTCGAGTTTAACTTTGTAATAATGGAATCTCCGACTGAAAACTGTTTTAGCGAGGATACCCTGCGCTTTTTATCAACAGTTCAATGTATCAAATCAGTAAAAACAATTTGTAACCTACTGATAAAAATACATTTTTACGTTCACCAAACTTTTTTACGCTTCTTAGTATAATTTATGGCAACGGCGCTTCCTCATAGAAGTCGGGTTCATCATCCTTGTCAATGTCCTGTTGAGCTCCATCCAGCTGGAAAATGAGTACACAATAATATGCATATTTTAAAATCATTGTAATATTCACATGACTTTCCCTTTTTTTATGAAATAACATTGATTAATATTTCACATGGATGCCTATGTCCAGCAGTGGACGTCCTACGGCTGATATGATGATTAGTACCTCATGATTATGCCCTTGTTTTCTAACATAAGAGCGAATACAAACAGATATTTCGGTAACTTTAGAGCAGTAGAGTTTATATCTTGTAAATTTCAATAGTCAACACATAGTTCACAGACAAATATCTTCTTTTACGTATACTTATTTATATAATAAATTTAATGCGGACATAATTGACCAATATGAGCTTATGAATACTTTTTATATCTAAATGTATCCAAAAAGGAAAGATATTCTAGTGTATCTTATAAAGTGCTAGTATTTCATAACTTAGGTTATCTCAATAGCAACAATGTATCTTAGGTTTTATAACTGGTATAGACGGCTCCATACATACTAGCTGTTACTAAGTACCGCATAATTATAATTTCATACGTACCGCACGTAATTGCAGAGGTGTGAATACGTGAACCAAGGACATTCTCAATGGAACCATCAATACTAAGAAAAATGGTAGGGCTAATGAAAATCTAGACGATTTCACCGCATAGAGCACTAAGATACCCAAAATTTGAATGCTCGTATACAGATGCATTTTCATGGTGGGCACCTGTAATTTGATATTAGGTTAATTTGAATGGTATAGCGGACAATTGATGGATCACCTATATGGTAAGAGAACACCGCCGCCCGTGGAAAACTGCGTAACAGTCTGCACTTTGGTGGTGTTGGCGGGGTTTTACATCGCTTAAGCAGTATAATTCCAAGGGCCTCTCATATCTTCACCTAATCAGGGCAACATCGTAAAACTACCATATTATGATGAGCATTCCGTGAGCGAGTGATATCACTTCAGACGAGCCGACCCAAATAGTGCGTCAGCATATGCTTCAGCATGGCTGTTTCACGGATGCGACATAGATTAGATACTTGCCCAGCCACTTTCGAGCCGTTCCAAAGTTCGCATAAATATTCGGAATGCTATTCAAAACAGATACCTCTCCCTACATGGTAGGCTTATTAAACCGTTTAGCTACGACGCTATAAATAGTATCAACAGAACAAAACACTTGTATGTTTTACAACAAGATTACTCACTCGTCTAACATACGGCACTTGTGGATGATGTTTAACTGGTTTGAGTAATAAAATGCACCGGTCCCAGAATTGAATACCACCCAGGGCTGATATACCCATATATAAGAAAACTCCGAATAACACGGCCATTGGAACAAGCCGCAGCCACCCGGACGCGAGCACCGATATACCAACCAATATTGCCACCAAAAGACCGGTCAAGCGTTGTTCTGAAATAGGTGCACACAATTTCTATAGAAAATGCACGACAGTAAGACCAATCAGTGAACATTTCCGACATCGTTTATGCTACGGGATGTTATAATTATTACCTTTAACTTCAACAATGTGCGGTTTGTCACCGGGCGCGTGGGTCGTGGACATAACTGTTAGAGCTGAAACGTGGCTGACAGATCGTACAGTGGCCACACACTGCCATGGTGCACCGAACATTCCACAAAGTGCATTCACTAAAGACATTATAACAATATCCATATGGAAGCCGCTGCCCTTCTTCAAGTTCCGCTCAGGTTTATCAACAATTAACCTAGTGCAAACAACATTCTACATTCAAAATGTTACTTTTGCAGTGATAATATACATTCGCATTCACAGACATATATAAATTCGCTAAGCATAAATTGATTCTTTGCAGTGTATCTTGCATATGCCGCATACTAACGACTTATTTTTATAATATTCAGTTAAAGTATATAAGTGCATAAAACGCAAAAAACTATGAGTACTCATGTTTTAAAGTCATTAATCAAGATGCTTACTCAGCAATATGAGTTTCCATAAAGACGATAATATAAACCATAAGCGCCGGTAAAACCATTGTCATGGCAGCCCAAACCGGAATGGTTTCAAGTCCTGGATTCAACGGTACAAGCCAAGAGCGAGCAGCTGTGGGACTAAGGCCGTCGGGAACCTTCAAATTTTCTGTCCACACGGGCACAATCGCCGATACTCCAACCATAAAAACTATAGCAATGGGAACACCAAAGTCTCCGAGCGCACGGCGCGCCTGAAAAACAAACGATTGAATTAGATAGTGATACAATTCTCTTCAAGCCCTCCCAACAACATTCACGCTATATACAACATACTATCTGTTGAAGTCATGAGATATAAATATCGTTTAAAAAACCAGTATAAATTTGAAATGTTCGATTGCAAAAGTAAGCATTGAAGTACCTAATCGAAAAGGTACCTCTTTTTATTTACTGATATTCGGGACAAAAACCTTAACAATGGCATAATGAAAAATGATGATATAATGCAGCCATAGACGTGCAACGCCAAAAGTCCTTCAAGGACGTATCTAATCACTAAGAAGCTGAGTATTTTTCAGTGCCTCGTTGCTAAGTGGTTTAAAAGTCTACCATGAAGCGAGGAGTATCGGGTTCGAATCCCGGTCAGGAAAATTATAATTTAATTTATAATTTATTCGGTCTCTGGTAGGGCTTGACAAGTACCCGAGCGAGTGTACTGTCACGCCCATGGGAAAGCCATGCTGAAGCATATACTAACGCTCTAATTAAGCCGGCTCGTCCGAAGTGATACCATGGCCCCACAGAATACTCAGCGTGAAAAGTTAGTTGTACTTGAAACGATACTTCAACTGTGTTTCGATGACTCAGTGAGGTTATCGGAGGCCCTTAAAAATGCCGCTTAAGTGGCGTAATCGGCAATACAAAGGCGCGGAGTACGGCGCGGTCGTCCCTGGGCGACTATGTTCTCTTACCATATAGGCGATCTGCTCTGTTGTCCGCTATACTATAAAAAAGTATTATCATTCGTAAACACCAATCAGCGGAGCGGATATTTACTAAACGGCGCTAAACATGTTCCGAATGGCAAAAAGTGCCTTAAGAACCGGAGGTCGTAATAGGTACATTTCAATACTTACACTGCGACCTAAAAACTTTCCATTTCTGAAGATGCGAAGGTAATACGCAATTATAAACGTTGAAAGTGTAAGAATAGTACAGAAGAGTGCGGTGTTTGGTTGAGGAACTATTACATTTTTCGGCGGAGGTATAGGCATGGTGACATTTGTTGAATCATCTGTAATAAATTATATTTAGTAACTAGTGTACCCGGCAGATGTCGTCCTGCCCGGTACGCAACCTACCGGCTCACATTATGCAACGCCATCACTCCATGGGCCTATTAAGCCCAAAAAAGAGATACACTAAAAACAATATCCTCCATTTTTATATTCGGATATTCTAATATTCTAATTCGCGTATGTCCTCCCGGTTCTAAGTTCCTGTCAATTTTCAGCCAAATCAGTTAAGCCGTTCCTGAGTTATAAATAGTGTTACTAACACGACTTTCTTGTATTATTTATGATTATATTTTTATTGAATAGATAATAATGTTAACTTTTTCTAATTAGGAATGAGTGAAAGTGTTATAAACATAAGAATAAGCAAATGTAATCAAAATGCTTCGAACTGTTAAGCTATCGGGAATCACACTTGCTATTCTGAGGCAACCATAAAAAATAGACATATGCTGTCGAAGGATATTACTATACAATTTTAAGGAAAACATTTCCGTCACGAATGATTTCTGTGTAGGTTTAACCATCAAGGCTGCACACGCGACTGAAGCTTAAAAATGGAGTAAATTCTCCCGTGTTCCCAACATTTCCCTTCACTACTCTGCTCTTATTGATTGTAGTGTGAAAAGTATACAAAAACTGCTCAGGAGTGTTATAAATCATTATATCAAGTTTCGTTAAAATCTGTCGAGTAGTTTTTGTTTCTATAATGAATATATAGACAGACAAAAATTTAATTTATGGCATAAGTATCGATCACTAACCACCTTCTGATAGTTATTTTGGAAATAAATAAAGAATAGACCTCTCTACAGATTTATTACTACGTATTTACTGATCCGGTGAACTCGATAAATGGTAACCATAAAAGTAATATTTTTTATCGTTAATCCAATTTTATGTCACAGTAAAAATCTAGATATGACTTACCTGATACGGTAGAATTGATAATCGATGGATAAACTGTTATATTATTTTTCTGTGTATAATCGTAGCCTAGTGGATGCATTCGGTACAAGTTTATTATACTTGTGATCGGCTCTGATATAAATATCAATGATATGAGGAACGCAAAGATATCTTCAGTGAACCTGTAAAGAATTTTTTTGTTATCACATAAATACTGAAGTAATAAAAAAATAGTCTCATAAGGTATGAAAAAAAAAGAATTAATTCAAATCCTAAATAGTTACAAATAATAAATATTTTTTTATATAATTGACGTCACAATTTTACTGCAAATTGAGAGCATTTATTGACTATAAATGGACTAAAAATTCATAGCGACCTTTTACTGTGTGAAACATTGAGATATTTAACATTATTCGTTTATTTACATAAGATAGTCGATAATTACATTATAATCACAAAAAATAAATGTAAAATATTAAACAAAACTCGCCTAGTAATTTTCTTTACCGCAACACTTCCCTCTAAGGAGGCCACAACGAGAGCAATTATTATCATCCATAAGCCGCAGTACATTCTTGCTGCTAGGAAGTCGAAACCGTACGAATGACAGAAATTCGCAAGCGATTCATCCAACAGTAGCAATGGGCCCGTAGCACCTGTTATCATCATTGGTTGACCGGCTACCAACGCGAAAAATACACCACCAACGCATGTAAAAACCTACAAGGTAATTTAATATTACAATCTAATACAGATAATTTTTTTTTTTTGGAACGACTAACTCGCTGTATGGTCATACGGCGATGCCAGGTTAACGCCGTCTGGGGGGCGAGCGGGAGAGCTCGCTGGGTGTTTGTTTACCACCGGCTCACAGAAAAAGGTACTTCTACTGTTTCGCCGAGTGAGTGATATGAGGCTCGCACGAGATATGAGTAGGAGGTCCCTAAATATACCACTTAAGCGGCGTAAGAAGCCGGCAACAAAATCAATGCGTGGACTGTAGCGCGGTTGTCCATGGCCGGCGCTGTTCTCTTACCATATAGGAGACCCATCTGCTAGGTTGTCCGCTATACAATGAAAAATAAATAAAAACTGATTTCAATTCATTATCAATTACTGTCGTGTGGAAAATATATCCGTAATTCAAAACACGATTAAAAAAACATAAGTAACATTCTATTATGTTTGGTGTATTACTAATAAACAGAACGGCAAAGATGTACTTGGGGCTAGCCGAAAATAAAAAAATAATAAAAAAAAAATCTTATTTTACTTTGTTATGCTGTCCCTTTCACTCCTGCCAAAATGAAACTCAGATAAGCAACCGATGCAATCCGCGCTCTCTTATCGAACAAAAACTATATCTCAACAGCATAATCGATCAATAAAAATTGTATTACGTAAATGCTACTTCATCTTCAAACAATTGAATATATGACGTACCAAAGTTTCCGATATTCCTATATTGTTGTAGGTTTTTTCTGCTAGTAAACCACCAAAGGTGATGGCCGATGACAGTGCAGCGAAATACATGAATATTGCAGCCGCCGCACACTGGCCATTGAGTGCGTCGCGAAAGTCCGAAATATAATATGGATATCGCCTCTTCATATCTCGTATAACACCTGACGAACAATTTAGAATTTAAAAGCAGCTTATTCAAATATTAAATTAGCGTAAATAATATTGACTTCTTCACATGGTTGGATAATATCTACCCTCGCAGCTGACTTCTTTACGCGCCTGCATTATGTGGAAAATGCAGAAATGAGACAGAATCGCACCGTACCTTGGGTAGGGCCCGTATAAAAA
>JAAAKR030031645.1:0-10683 GCA_010014985.3 Delias pasithoe
CAGTGAACCGATTTAGGAAACATAAAATCAGCTGTATTGATCGTCGCTAAAGCGCATGCGAAAATCCTGGAGCCTAAAATTAATCTAGGATTGATTGCGCAACTTGTGCTGCCATCTTGAAAGGCTCTATCTGTCCACAGATAAATTAAAATATTTAATTAAAGTATTGCGGTTTTAAGATGAAAATTTACTGACTATCAATAATGCGCCCGGATACATCACGCATGCGCTATAAATGGCGCATTTAAAAATAATTTAATTGATGGTAATATTTTGCGTTAGTTTTTACCAATATTGAAATCAAAAGAGACAAAGACTAGTGTAATCCAGTTGAATCGTGATATACATAAATAAAAAAATATGCATAAAATATATTAATAAATTGTGATTATTTTCAGGTGGGGGAGATCTTTCGTGAAGCAGGCAGTGCCTTTAATAAATTGTCAGAAATGACAATGCTGTTACATACTGTCGGTGATTCACAACCCTGGTATTTTTTTGCCTTAAACCCGTAATCTAAATCAAATAAAATTAACGTATAACTTATTTTTTGAGCTTTATACTGTTCAAATTACAGCGGCAAATGGACGGAAGAAGAAATTGAAATGCTTCGGTCTTGCGTCCATCGTTTTGCCGTCGATCTTAATAAGCTTAGCCAACATATCAAAAGCAGAACAGTGTAAGTATCTTTTGTTTGAAGAACAGTTTGAATTGTTTTTATATATTTACAAGGAACTTAAAAATAATCTTGTGCTTTTGATATCTCCAGATCCCAAATCCGAACTACATTAAAAAAGAAAGCCTTCGAGGACGCAGGTTTAGCGGTCCGTCAGGTTAACGTCGCGGTGAACAACGTGCCACAGACAACACAGGTAGTCTCGTCACTGAGCCTTCTACAACCGAACATATTAGGAAAGAACGCCGAGGTTCAAACCTTCACTAATTTAAATCACGCTGTTCTTTTTTTTTTTAAGTTAGTGAAGTTTGAATTGTTTTGCTTACGTGTCTAGCACTCGGCTCTTGCATGTGCAGTATTTATTTTTTGTTTCTTCGTATTGTTTTGATTATATAGTTATGCAGCTAGCTATAACACCTGGTATTGTAAGACTTGTGTGGTAGCAATTAGAATATAAACTTTCGCCTTGCACCTCTGATGATATTAGAACTGAAGCTAAGGTCAGTGCAAAGCTAAATTTTAAAAAAACATATTAAATATTGATACTTTTGATGAATAAGATTTTCTATAATAATATGGAGTCTATTGAAATGTCCGTAGACTATATTATTCAATTATATTTAAGAATTTATATTTTCTTAAGTTTACCAGAAGTCTTATATAAATTTAAATGCTAGTATAATATTTATTGCACGTAATCTTGACAATTGCATCCTCTTGTCATCGAAATTCCGCTTCCTGGACGTCAACAATAAATATTTAATAAATAAAATGTAGTACATAAATTTAAATCCGTTCTTAAAATATTGTATTTAGAACTAGTGTCAACACGTTAATATTATGCTAATGAATAGAGATGACAAAATCTAAAAAAAAAAATTTGACAGGTGTCACATAAAATGTCCTAGGAATGTTCCACAGATATTGGAAATCTAAAATAATGGACTAGTAGATGTTGATTTGATTTTTTCAAATAAGAATCAATTATATATGTTGTGTGACTGAAAATATAGAAAATTAGATTACAAAATAGCAATGTTACGAGTATTAACTAAATAACTGTATTTGCGAGTCATATTGTGTGTATCAGAAAAAAATGTTTTGACCGACGATAAATGTAACAAAAAGGGTATTTGTTAGATTTGATAGCATAATGTTCAATGTATTGATACCGAATTTGGTAAAATTAATTGATAATATGTATCCTACTTTTTATTTTTGTGTTTTCTAAGACTAGCGGCTACAATTTTGCCAGTGTGTAATTATATAAAAAACGACAGAGAATCGATCAATTTGCAAGATTTATTATTATTATAATTTGCAAGATCAATTTGATAATGCGGATGTTGCGAAGACCTATCGACTTCAACAGTGTTCAAACAGTTAAAACCAATTGAAAACGTATGTTTTAACACAACTATTTCAATTACTAAACTTGTGAGATTAGTTCTAGAAAGAGAAGTTGATGTTCAGGATGATGTACTAACGTAATGTACTATGTATTATACTTTTGTAGGTGACACTAAACATGTTAAACGCCCCTGAGAACGAAGTAGATGTCGAAGGTTTGAATACAGACGTCAAACTTGAATTCGAATCGGGAAATGAAGAGGTGGCCACCTGAAACCTGCTTTGCTTCACTTAAGATCACCATGGGATGACCAGCTGACCGTGGCGTAATATCATAAATCATCAAATTATCTGCTTATTTATCATACGAACCACCTAATATCTAATAATGACATTATCTTTTAATTATCTCCTAGTTAAATATGCATATATTGTTTTTTTTTAATTCTTTAGAATCACTCACCGATGCTTTTCTCGTAATAGGTACTTTACTTAAATGTTAAATTATAATTTACACATAAAACTATACAATTAACTAAAAACTTCGACGTGTAAAAATTTTTTAATTTCTTTATTTTTAATTAAAAAATTTCTTAAATTTAAATTATGTTTATTTTAGGAAGAAGCTATAACTCAAAAATATATTTGACTTTTTATTTGACGTTCACTTATTATATTTTTGATATTTAACATTTCTGTAGCGTATGTGTGTTGACAATGAGTTGATGGTTTGTTTTACATCAGTAAGTCGAGTATCTATAAATGACAATATTGCACCTAGCATATTCATGCCTTCTTTTGTTTGTATAGTTGTTATATTTATAATTTTGACATTGCAATGGCCATGGTTTGGAATGTTTAATTGCATCTATTTTTCATTATTCCAATTATTTATCCGGTTATCAAAATTGATATTGTAATTCTATGTTAATCAGACATCAGATTTGATTTTATAAGTTGACATAAACAAATAATGAATTTTCAATGTTATTTATGTTCTGTAGTAAAATTATGGTATTACCTTTGTTTTTTAATTTATTTCCTACATATTTATTATAATTTATATATCTACGTATACACTATACTGATTGTTCATACGCAATATTTAAAAAATTTACTAACTTTTAAGATCGGTTAAAATTTATATTTTTTGTATATTTATATGTTTAGTAGTTTACATTCGTGATTATCTGATAGTAGGAAATTTATTATTTAGTAAAGCCTTAAATGCCTTAATGTGTAGGATATTTGAACTAAGACGAACTCTATTTCCTATATTCCATTTCATATCTGTTTAATTAGAATTAATTGTTTTAGTCTTACCTGAATCTTCACCCAACACTGGGTTTCCTTTAAAATCAGTTTTATTTCAAATTCCTTTGTTAGTTAGTTCGAATCCTATTTCTTGTAGTTATAGGTCTAAAACATCTAAAGCTTCGGTTCAGAGAGTCATTGCGAGCTATTGCTAATACTTACATATGCCAATATAATGGAATTTTGAAGGCTTGCTTCTTAAAAAATAGTTATTGTTTTCTGACGTGGACACTTCATCTGATTGTAACTTTTAGGCTAATTGCTACAGATGATAACGATAGCAAGCTTCAAGTATCAGCATCACTTATGCCACTAGAAAAACATCCATTTTCATTTGCATGCGTTTGCAATGAAACCTCGGACGACTAAAATGCGACGAAGCCACATAGCATACCTCATTTAAGATAAATACCTCTAAACTTTAAAAGCAATAAACCGCTGTTGCCTCTTAAGAATAAGTTGGATTCGGACTACCTCATATATCGGTAATATAAGGTAGAATAGTTAACGTTATGGTATAATTATAAATAGCATAACGAGCTCCCATATAAAATACATATTAAACATCCATATTTAGCTAACATACTCGCCATTACTTTAGAAAAATAAGCGCCTACTAGTTTAAATGTAGCTACGAATGTGTTTTAGTTAAAAGTAAAGCTGGAGGATTCATTTTGTTTTCTTTTATTCTAATAATTTGCTTTCTACAGTTAGTTTTTTTTATAAGCACCTTTTAACGACCTTATCTTTATGTGTTCAATCTGCTTCCAACACACCAAAGTAGTATGAAAATGTGTTTATATATAATCATTTATTTTATATAAAGTACCAATGATACGTCTTGAACAAATCCACTATAATTAGTATTTTTCCATAGCGACTAACTTATTTACTTACGTGATATATATATTTATTTACTTTTTTACTTACGTATGGCAAACCAAAACCGACGTTCCGTTTAACATGTACGAATTAAATTTAATTTTGCTATTTTCACGCGAGAACATAATTGATCTTTTTTGTAACATTGAAAAACCTCGAATTGATCTGTGATTGTTGTTAGTATAAGAAAACTACTTCGTATTTTTTTTATTTAGCACGTCTTTAAAAAACTCTTTACTTCGCTTTTTTGAATAACGTCTTCCGAAATGCTAAACAATGGGTTTATTCTGCATAGAGTTCGATATCTTGACTTACTTTTAGGCTTATTAGCACATTACATAAAATAGGTGCCCTCCTTTCTTGTTGCACGCGTCTATCGATATCTCGATATTAAAAACGTTCTTAATCCATTCACAATATGATTTGCTAAAACCATATAGAATAAACGCAAATAAGCAAACACTATAAAAAAATTAAAAAAGAGAAAAATAAAAAAAAAAGTGTTAAGTAGAAGTACTAGGATAATATCAATAATATTAGGGTAATTTACCAACACCTCAAAGAAAAAATTGCCTTGCGTAATATCTTTTTTAATTGTAAGTATTGATTAGTAGATTATTAGACACTTAAGTTTAATGTATAATAATATATTGATGTTGTATTTTTTATTCTTCACACCGCAACAATAGAATCGCATTCACAAACAACATAGATCATTCCAAACGGTCTTCCAAAATATTAAGATTAGGTAGGAATATACGTATGCTTTTTAAATCGTAAATTTTATATTTATTATATTGTATTATATAAGTATTAATTACGAAAGTTGAAGATTTCGATGCCTTTATAACTCAAAATTGTACTGTACAAGTTATTGGTTATTGTAATAGTATTAATTTAAATACCATAGATCTGTAAGAAAAAAAATTTTGGTGTTTCAGTAGTTTTTTGGGATATGATTAGTTAAATTTTTATTGTATCAATATTAATGTACGTAGTATTAAAAAATCAGAAGTCGTTAAAAAAAGGAAAAAAGCAAAAAGTAAAAAAAATCTATTTAATCATACTTAGTAAATTAAATTTATATATATTCACATCAGATACTTCCGTATTGTAGAGTGTAGAGTTTAATAGTAGTACAATGCTTTTCATAAATCTATTGTTTGCAGTTTTCTCTACGGAGCCCGTAAATGCTACACAGAGACCTTTGTAGGCTATTTCACAACCTCTCCTCACACTCCTTAATGTAGCGAAGAAATCTTTAGAATAAGTACTGCTCTTTGGCATGTTACATTTAGAATTTAATATAATTGTTACTTGTATGGGTAGCTTTTATAAGATAATTTAATAATACAAAAAAAAACATAAAAAGATAAATTAATAAAAAATACAGCATGTGATGTATCGATCTGTTTGCAATTGTATTAGATACATACATCATATGTTATTCATTGAAGATGTTAGTTGCTTCTAATTTTAAAACGTTTGATGCTGTAAATATTCTTAAACGTTAAGATAAGGTAAATGCCACGAGGATGCCATGTACATACTTGTATTAATAAGGAAATCGATATTTGTCGGGAAATAATAGAGTCTGAATGTGTAAGTACAAATTAGATCTGTTATTGTCTAGTTAATTATTATGAGTCGCTGTTTTATTCGAATGTTGTCATTACACGTGCAAAGTATACTTGAACATGTAATTGTAACATTAAAAATTAAGTATTTATTTAGTTTGTAAATGTTAAATATCTTTTATATTATGATACTGAACGATATTTAACATACTTATTTCAATTAGTTATGTCCTGATATGTTTTGTTAAATATGTATGTATTTGGTTTGTTGATTTCATTAAACCCCACCCCAACACTGGAGTTTTATTAACCAGCTTTTTATGTTGATTGCTTGAATATTCTTATAAAACTGCCAATCGAATATGTGTGTAAGAACACAAGTATTGAATAAATAATAGTAGTACTTTACGTCATATATCAACTTATTTATATAGGTATATATACACAAGTTGATGACGTAAGTCATCAAATAAAGTTAAAACAGAAAAAAATCTATAGTATGTTTTAACTAGACATCAGAAGATGAACTACTAAATTCGGATATACGAGTATAGGTAAACGTGGTGAGTTTCCGTGGGATGATGCATTATTAATTTTAAAAGTTTGTAGACTGTTTTTTTAATGGTATCGCGGATAACGGAACAGGTGGGCCTCCTGTATGGTAAGAGAGCACCGCCGCCCATGGACAACCGCGCAGTATTGATTGTGTTTACTGAGTAGAAACACAGAAACTTGTGTTTTCTCCCTTGAAGGGCAAATGATAACAACTCAAATGTACGAAGACAATATATCATAATAATCTTTAACTAAATTCAATATAACTAAAGTAATGAGTGATAATACCTGCGATTAATTTTAGTAGTATCGTTTTAAAAATTTCCTTAGATAAGTTGCATAGTTATGTGGTCTGTGATGCACGATTTGCTAACATAACCCTATATTCTGAGAAAGTGCAACCACTGTTATATATAAAAAAAAATTTATATATTAGGTATTTAATATTAAACAACTAGAAAATACTTAATCTTTTATAATATTTTACATCAATAATTTTAAAATACTCAAATAACAATCAATTTTGTTGTATTCTTAAATCTATTCCATAATGATCCTGACAAGAGGCAATAATATGAAATATAGTACATTATTTAATTATTATAAACATCGATTACCTGTAGATAAATGATAAATAAATGTAAAAAATAAACCTCGCATACATTTAATTGAGTTTTTGTCAATTTATTCCGACGTTATGAGTAATCGAGCTCTATTTGATCAACAGCTTTTGTAAAATTCATCGGTCCTATTGGATATTGCGTACTCTTTTATTAAACAGTCTGACCCTAGCTTTCGGCGAGCCCATAAGCTCGCTCTCCACACGCGTTAAGATGTAAAGGCTATTCTAGCCAATAGCGACAAGCTATTCGTAAAACAGCGAAAAAAATATTGTAATCATGTGAAGCTTTCTAATGTTTATCGTGTTCTAATGTGTATTAGTAAGTAGGTACCTAGCACTAGATATTTTATGCAAAACATTATCCTATACGTTACATATATTTACTTCAAAGGCGTATTTCCGTATTTTGCAATTAACAGCCTAGAAGCTTTTATTACTTTTATTTAGTTATTTCAGTAGGTATTATTATACTATGGGGTTCACGATTTTCTTTACAGATGCCGGATTCTTTTGATAATTTTAAAGCAATACAAATTAATTCAATTTTACGGTATAACGTGCTCCAAATGATCGGCACAAGTGAATTCAAGAGCGGCGCCAAATGGAAAAGACATTAATTCGAAGTTCTATATATAAAACTATATTCGATTAACTTATGCTAAATATCAGTTAGTTATATTTCCTTAATGTGAACTAATACAATTTGAATAAGTGAGCTCTATCAACTATTAATATTCCTTAAGAAATCCTTATAATAGTTGTTTTACATTTGAATGACACCAATCATATGTATGTATAACAAAAGTGCACTCAGACTAGTCTTTTTATACTAAATTGTTACCAATGATCTTTACAAGATACTATAAAATAGACATCCATCTATAAGTTCTAAGTACCTTACATAATATTTACAATTTTAGAAATAATTATTCAAATTTCAAGTCCATGAAATGTTTATTTTTATTTTTACTCACAAACTACAAACTTCTCATCGTTTGTAAGCTATACTTTTATAAAATATGGGCCAATAGCTATTGTTTATTACTCATTTTTATTAAATTCTCTATTTACATATTGTATTTAAAACTATCACAAAACTACTGCCATTCTATTAAATAATATGAAGTTAAATTGTAAATAAAAATCATAACATCGCAGTTTTAATGGTTTACAATTGTGTGATTATTTCTTAAGGTTTTTTAAATTACTATTATTAATTTATTATATTGTAAGCTATTATAAAGTAACGTAGTGTGTATTAATAACGGATGTCTTTCTTTAGTTGTTATTTATCACATCTACTTAGACTCAAGATATGTTGATCTATTTATGACATGTTAAACGGACTAAAATCAAAGAATGAATTAAACGTGTTTGTATCACTGACTGTGTGACTGGTGGCAGTAGCCGTGGAGTTAAGTGTAAGGTCTTCCCTTAACCATCTCAAGCGCAATTTATTGGTTTTACTTGCGCGGTTTTCTTTTAATCAATGCTCTGTACTAAAATAGGAATTCTGCATCAAGTAAAGTTTGTCTATAGGATTCACAACGGCGCCCGTACCTAGATTAAGCGGTTCGTGGTTGCCATGGTTCGAATGAGTGTGGCCGTGGTGAGGTACCTCCAAGTTTTGTAAACTCATAGTATCAGAAGCGCCTTCGTCCAGTTGATCGAAATTGCTTCCATCTAAAGATATGTCTGAACTGCAGAAACTATCTCCAGAATGAGCAGGGTAGTCTGAAATAAAAAAGGTTCAATTTAGTCATGGTACTTGTCGGCAATAGTTGCAAATGGACCTTCCAAAATTTAAAATAATAATTACCATCAGGCGAGTAAGGTAGATTTGGATTAAGAGGTTGACTGGATGCAGAGTAAGAGGCGTCTAGGCCAAGATAGTTGCCGTGTTCACTTGATGGAGATTCTTGCTTGATACTCTTCTCATCTTTATCTTTGTCTTTCTCAGCGTTTTTGTCACCCTCTTGCTTCGCTTTTCGTTGAATTTTTTTCATCTTAGCTCGTTGATTTTGAAACCAAACTTGCACAACTCGGACACTAAGCCCAGTATCTTTGGCTAAAGCTTCACGTACCTTCCGACAGGGTTTAGGACTTACTTCAAAAGAAGCTTTGAACTGTCTCCGCTGAGCTGAAGTTAAAATGGTTCTTGGACGTTTTGGTCCTCGCCTGCCGTCTCTAGGTCGTTCCGAGTCATCTATTATCATATCGTCTTCGGCGTGTTGCATCAAGTACATTTCCTTTTCAAAATCTTGTCTGCAAAAAATTTGTCCAGCTCTTACAACGTATTGTTCGCCTTTTTGCAGAGGCTGGCAGCACATGACGCATACAAAACATTGTATGTGAAATACGTATTGCTGCGCTCTCATAACCATTTCCTGTGGTAGAAGTCTATCACCGCATCTTGTGCATTTAACGCCGAATAGTCTGCGATAAATAAAATCAATGAATTCATAAGACACACAAAAGAACGCAAAGCATTTTCGCACGGCATTTCGCTAGCAACGCAAGCGCTATCGCTTAATTGACACAAATGTATGGGTTTGGTTACTAAGTTTATATTTACCTATCATAATCAGGTTTGCAGTAGAGTTTTGCATTTCTTGTATAGCAGGTATGTGCCAAAGGACAACCGCAAACGCAGCAACTAAGGCAATGCTCGTGCCAAGATAGCTCCCCAACTCGCATAAGATAACGATCTTGAATCTTCTGCCCACAGCCTTCGCATATTTCAACGATCTTCTCTCTCTTGATGCTTGCGCTGAGTTCTGCAAAGAAAATGAAAATCTAGTTTATTAGACAGTGATAAATTGAACGGAGCTATTTTAATGATAAAATTTTGGAGAGGTTGTTGTGATCACCTGATATGTTATAAGTAAAATCAATGCCTAACAAATAGTAAAAGAAATAGTAGAAGTATTTTTGTGGATCGCGGTAAGGAATATTTTAGTACAAATGAAGCAGAGCTTTTATATCAAAGGCTTCATTTTTATATAACTAAAGAAATTACCATTAAGAGTTTAACAAATCGGCTTTTCGCCGTGATTATTTATGGTGAGACATATAAGTACTCATCACAATTTCGTAAGCATCACTAATAAAAAGAAAATATAGTTAGACATTTTCAAGATTAACGGCATCAACCTATTACAAAATATGACAATAATGAGATGAATTTAACTTCTTAAGTTGTGATAACAAATATTTAAATATAACTTATAGCGGCCTAACTATTAATGCAAAACACTGTACGGTTAAATAATACTCACTATTCTTTCGTTAGACGACATAAAATTAAGTTGGTAAAAATAGTGTCTTTATAATAAAATCCTCATATAATAAATATAAAAAATATAATAAATATAAATAGGGCTTGTACAAAATAATTAAACTCTGTAATATTCTGAAAGATTAAAACACGTTCATCTTTGAATAATTATCAATAGCTAGTAACGTACGTAGGTTCTACAAAACATTATAAACTAGGTAATGGCGTAACTATAACTTACAATTATACGTACTTAAACTTCGCTTTTGCAATAATTATAAAACATAAAATTTTCATGATTAGGTTTGGATAAAAATAAAATATTTATTATAATTTGTAATATTTATTTAATAGTACAATGTTCATGATCTTTAAAGCGATCGGGGAGATATGAACAATGAAAGAATGTAACTGTATTGATATTATCATA
>JAAAKR030031645.1:10783-21056 GCA_010014985.3 Delias pasithoe
CAAATTATAAAATATTAAAAAAGCCTTAAACGGCAAAACGCTCTGTTTAGTTTCAAACTGATCATCTTCTATACAAATTAAGAATTATCTGTGTCATAAATAGATAGTAAAGTAAAATAATTTTCTTAATATGCAAATGATTAAATGATGTTTCGGTTACATACCGCGTACTAATTTTTGGTTTTAGAAACAGAGTCGGATTTTTTTATACAAGTACTTCGTGTAAAGCTATGGCAAGACATGGTCGATGTCTCAAGTCATTCCTTACGTGGGACACGCCCTTGTGGGAGGGGCTTCAGTCACCCGGGTCACGGATCAAACGGGGAACAAAACGCCAACATAAAACATCACTAACGGTTAATCGATTCGAGGTGCGTGCCCGGAGTACGTAGAGTTTATAGGCTTCTGTAGGTCTTTTCCATAGCTTTAATCTTTTTAATGGGCAATCAAATCTTGGTAAAAGTGGTGGTAGGTACTTTAATTAAAGTATAGTAACATATGTTTCTTATAGTGCTGTAAAGATCCACTTTAAAAGGAGCACACACAAATTTTTCACTTTAGTACCTACTATTCTACTTATTAGCCTATCTAAAATAAATTCGTTTTCAGCTATAACCACATGCAACTATAGAAATATTAATTTATTGTAATTATAGCTGTAGAATATTAATAATCATGGTTCTAGGTGAGATTGAAGAAGTATTTAATTTTGTTAAATATCTGCGTATAGTAGATATCCCAATAGCTCCAGTTATTTGGAGCTATTGGGATGACCATACAAAACAATACACTGAAGTAGGTACGGAAATACTTACCTAGTATTTAAAAAAGTATGAGGGATATTCAAGAGCGAAACTTCCGAAAACAAGGACATCTAATCAGATACGCGGACGATTTTGTTGTGACCGCAATAACTGTTAGCGATTTTTAATGATACTGCGCACCACGGCGCGGGTGAGTTTCCTATGTGGTAAGAGAACTCCGCCGCCCGAAAACATCTGCGCCACAATCCGCTCTACGGCGGTTTTTTACGCTGCTTGAGCGTTATAATTTCAAGAGCCACCAATATTCAACGAGAATCGTCTCATGCTGAGCATTCTTTGAGTTCGTGATGTAATATCAGATGAGCAGGCCCAATTAGTGCGTCAGCATGGCTCGCCAACGCGTGCATGTTGCAAAATATAATTACAGCTTTAATTATTTACGTAGAGTATAATCTACTTGTAATAATCTTATAAACTTGAAAAAGTGTATGTATGTATCTAGACATGAAGTTTGTATAATCCACAAAGTACCTACCGTAAAGTGAAGAGTGAGGCCTCGTAGATGACATCCAAATTGACCTTCGAACATTAGGAACCAGGAAGGAAGGATGTAAAGCAAGCAATAGTCTAAAGAAGCACAAATAATGGATCCGAGTTCGATTCGAAAACCAAATTAAGACCTAACAGACTGCTACGTGGCGGCATGTTAATACTATTTAATTTTTAAATATATATTAAGTATTTATAGATAATATAAATGTCTTCCTCTAAGGACATGAGATCTTTTAAGGTAACTTAAAGAGTAATGAAATTGAATTAAAAAAATGTAACAAATTTACATGAATGCGCGGTTACAAAGACGTATTCAAACCGAAAAAGCTTTATTTTGTATGGTATAGCCGATAGCGGATAATGTGGCTGTACGGGTAAGCTGATAACCTAATCGTGCCACAGGCCGCGTTTCTGTTGTGTTGCCGCCTGTTTAAGCCGTTTAAGCGCCATAATTTCAAAGCGCTTCGATATTCTCATTTAATCATCCAAACACAGTACAAATACCGCTTCACGCTGATTATTCTGTGAGCCCGTGGTATCACTTCGGACGAGTTGGTCCAATTAGTGCGTCAGCATATGCTTCAACATGGCTCTCTCATGAGTAAATTATTTATTAATTTATATAGTTATAAAGCCAAAACAATGCTTTGAACCTTATAACAATATAAATTGAGTTTCATATTTCTGAGTAGGCAAAAACTGATTACTCGGTAAATCATCATAAAATGTTCATTATATTTAATATACAAATAGGTTATAAATTATTGAATACTTGTTCAAATATTTTACCTAACCTATTTTGAAACATAGAAATGGCCTACCATGTAAACGATAAACCCATGTACGAGTACAAGTAGGTTACATCTATTACAATAAGTGGCTGACTCGTCCGAAGTGATACCTTCGCTCACAGAATACTCAACGTGATATGGTACTTGGACTGTGTTTAGCTGAGTAAGTGTGGATATCGGTGGCCCTTGAAATTTTGCCACTTAAGCGGCGTAAAAAGCTGGCATTACTACCAAAACGTAGAATGTAGCGCAGTTATCCATGAGCGGCGGCGTACTCTTACCACATAGGAGACCCACATGCTCGGATGTCCGCTATACCATAAAAATAACACTGTTTTAATAATCAAGTCAATATTTTGTTTTGTAGTTAAATTAGCTATAATAGAAAATTTAAGCTGAGAAGGCTATATAGCCATACAGCGAGTTAGTCATTCTTAAAAATGTAGTAGAAAATTCAAAATTAGTATTTTAACCGATAGATCTTTTCAGGTTACTCATAGGTAGCAACTACACCATTATAATTTCTAATTAGTGCGGTATTTCTTTAAAGTACTTAAGTTGCTAGTAACGAAGTAATAGTGAACATATAAATATGAAATAGTTCCTAGTGTCATTGTAATCTGAGCTAGGTTTAATCTTACAATTACATACTAAATAAATACCTTAACATTCTTTATATCACGTTGTTAGTAAATTAATTAAATACTATCAGGTTTCATTTTACTTTTGTTTTATTTTAGTGAAATCGTTTTAAATGCGTAATATTTACTGAAGTCGTTAAAATGTATAATACTTACTCGCTTAAATAAAATACAATTAACGTTTAAAACGTTTTGGAGAAAACATTAAATATAAGATCTATAGGAACAAAACAAATAAAAATAAATAAATGTTAGTCGCAATACATATGAAACGAAATAAATGTTATGGTATCAGAGTATTCTAATTGAATGAGTTAATTATAACATACCTACTTCTTAAATATTATACTTGCTTTATAATCTTGGGCTTTGCTTTATAATTTTTTAATTCTTAATCTTTTAACCTACGTCATGTGGTTTAAATATCATATACTCGTTAATATGTCTACATTAAAATCTTACATATAACATTTGTTAATATTTCACACGTGAATATAATAAAGATTAAAGTGAAATAAATATAAAAAAGGTGATAAAAATTCGCATTGTTCACAAGAAGGTTTCACTTCCACTAACCTGTTCTTCCGGCACACGAGAGCGGTGGTTGCATGCCATCCTGCATCAAACCCGAATTAATGTTTGTATAAAATTCCAACATATTTTCATATAAAAATGAATAACAACACAGAACGCGTCCGCCGCGCCAGCCGAACATACAATGACGTAGAGGCTAGAGCGAGCACCCTCATCTTTCCTCTCCTAGCCTTATGCCACCAATCAGGTCCACTCCCCAGGACTCCGCCCAACATTCCAACCCACCTACCTATTATTATACAGACGCTATTATATTTTCCGATACGGAGAATTTCCTTTTTTTTCATACAAGGAAAATTCGACACTGTTAGCCAGCCGCTCATGGATATTCAAAGGGAACAATGGATTAAACATCTAAAAACGCAAGCAAAGCAAGTAATTATTTTACTTTTAATATTGCCTTTTAATATTGTTGTATTTTTAGCTTACGATTTAATTGTAAGTTTTTTAGAAGCTCTCTTTGTTTTATATTAAGGATCTTCCGACAAGGTGATGAGTTTTACACACACATATGGAATATTCATGGATGTGGTACGAAATAGATGTATAAACAGAATGATATCAATTAATTTTTTTATTGGAAATAATTTATCTAAATGTAAAATTGTCAATTTACATTCAGGTCAATCATCACTTTTTATTCTCAATTTATATGATATTTCTTATAGTATGATTCTGGTAGATAAATGTTTTGAAATTACTTTCTTATCATTATACGTCCGCGTTAAGTTGTTACACAACCTTGGGCTTAAGCTGTTAAAGTTAACATACAATTATAAATCTTTATTTTGTTTCACAATCATATTTCATTCATAAATCGCTGAACATAACACGACGTATCATTTTTCAGACAGCGACTTTAAAAATTCAAACACAATACGGGGAACAACTATCTCTAGACAAGGGTATATGTAAAATTGTATTCATATCAATAAAGATTTATTAAATATCAATAACTTATTTATTCAAACTCTAAATTTTATTTTGTGTACGTGCTATTCAAATTGTTTTGTTCTCAGTTTGTGTAATTCTGGGATCACGTCAATTGTCACTCTCAAGTATCTAGTTGTTTTAGTTATTCAATACTGATAGAATAGTTTCATCGTAACTTTCTTAAGTAAGTTAAATTATAAACATTAACGATGACCTAGTTTTAACTGATATTCTTGATTATTTTTATTCGTGGCTAAGCTCTGATGTAATGTAACGGTGAACTGCAGTGGTACCACTATTCTCAGCAGCTAAAGGATATTCAACAGCATACATCGAATCAGACATACATCAAACAGAGGAAGAATGCAAGAAGAAAACCTAAATAAAGTAGGAATCCAACGGTCCTCACAAAGATCAAATAAGTGATTGATAAATAAAAACTTAAGTCGTAATTTGCTAGAACTACTAACTTCGGCATATATCTAATATATAAAAAAATATATAGCTATTACCCACGATGAAAAGTTTGATCCCTTATAAAAGGAATACTTGTATTATTATTAGTTGAGAATCAACATTACATTTTGTTTATTTTATATATATATTAAACGAGCCTGCCATGTTACATAGTCAATTTGTGTTAAGTTTTATTTCTTTAAATTAGTCTTGAACATAAAAACAGCTTAAGAACTGAGCCTTTTCGAGAAAAGAGAAATAAGTTTTTCTTATAGAAAGTTATAACAGTATCAAATACTAAAAGCAATGAATGACTCAATAAAGATCTCTCTCTCTCTGATCTGGCCGTCGTCAGCATCGAGGTTGCATATGGAAGGGTTGTGTGAACCTTTCATGCTGATTCTCTTGGGAAATACCAGCAGTGGTCTCTCGTTTCCTTCTCTACATTTTAGGAGTTATTTAGACTCCAAATTAGATCAAGCATTTCATGATGAAATACCGATGCGGGCAGGTGAGGTTGACTTACTCTTCTTACTCGCAAATATCATAATAAATAAGCAAAAAACTTAAAAAACGCTTATTTTCATCAAATTTATATGTATCATTCGAAAGTTTGCAATAAATTAAAAATAATTAAATCGACGGTTACATATCTTTATGCTTTAAAGAGTCCCATACGATTTATACGTGAAAACAGCTGGAGAGTTATCTCGGCTAGAGCACTTGTGATGTACTATGGGCATTGTACTGGAGTGGACCGATTTTGCCATTGAACATCTACTTATACCATCCGTTTATAAACATACCTTAATCGATGACGATTTGGATACGCTTCGAACGAAACTGAATGTCAATTCCAAACATTTTCCAACAAATTAAAAATATTTTGTAGATTTAAGTAGATTAAGGTAAAAATATTGTTTAATTAACTGTTACTCTATAATCTCCAACTAACTGTTTAAATATCATAGAGTTTAAATAATATTCGCGTGCAGTTATAACCTCCCAATAATTACACGTGTAAATTGTGAAAAGTTTGCACGAATTAATTGAAATAATTTTATTTACATTTGGTAACTATCCGTTCCGATTCAAAATGTTCAATGTTGTCTTTTCAGTATTGAGTACATTCTAGAACAATCTGTAAACTTAAAGTCAGTCATATTTAACTTGAACTTAGTATCTAACTATGTATATTTAAAAGCGTGGTTATACCATATCCAAATTTTGATCTTACTTAAAAATTTACGTGGATTGCTTATTGTGTTTTCATTTATCAGTAGCAATGAATGGCTCTGCGTGCGTTTGCTTCTATTGTGTGTTCACCTCTTTACTACTTCAAGTCCAATGGTGGGATGAACAAGTAGAATACAATTTGGACGGGTTACCACAACTCGTTTTTAATACGAATACAATTTTTATAAGGCTCAGTTAAGCGTGATCATTGATGGTTCGTATTTTTACCAATGTCGACTTCAGAGCTCTTAATTTTTTATCTGCCTTTGTTAGATAGGTGAATCTTGAAGTTTTTGTATTTACTCCCCGTTCCAATTTGCAATATTCAGAACTAGCTGATCCGGAAAACGTTTATCGCCAAACGAATTATAAATAAATAGGAATATACTGTCACGAACTTCTTCGAATACACTATCAATCCCTGTAACTTTTCTTTAGAACTGAATCAAATTAGGTTGATTTCTATTGATGAAAGATTTTTAAAATTGTTTCAGTAACACAGAGATTAGCTTACGACGTCACAAATACAAACTTTACCTGTTTATAATATTAGTATAGTACAAGTACTTCTTGAATATTGTATTAAAGCAAAGGGAAAAAAGTTGGTCTTAGTTATCATTGTCAATGATTTAAATTCGCATGCAGAAAATTTTTCATGTATGAGTTTAAAATGTGTGTACATACATTATAAAAAAATTTCGTAACCTTTTTGCCGATGCATGAGCTTTTGATGTAATAAAATGAATTAAGCATTGCTCAGTATCGATCACAGTTTTATATAATTACTCATATTTGTGTATTACATATACTTATTAGAAAGACAGATTACATTGTATTATAAAAATTACTGCATTTTTTTTAAATCCCATATTTTTGCATTTTTTTAGCGAAACGTATCAGAATGGTTGATATATAATCAAGATAAAAATGTAACTATCAAGTCAAAATGCAATTAAAATCAGTGGAATTTTGATATATCTTGTGCAAAAACATAAAAGTCGTATAAAAAAGAGACATATTACTTTTTTATAAAACAATCTAAATGAATTTTTTTTTAATCAATCATTGAATTTAAAACATTTGCAAATTTTGTTTTCGATGAGAGAATTTTTCAAATTCCAATAAATCCGTATCAATTCATATGCAATAGTGCTCGTGCAATAACTCGATGACCAATGGATTGTTCGAAAAAAGTAATTGCAAAAGGTTGAACTATGTGATTCGATCAAAGAAAATCAAATCATACAATATTATGTGGAAAGCTATGATTCTGATTTTGATCAGAATCACACAATATATAGTCTTTATTAAAAATGGGAGCCAGATGAGCTGGATACTCAACTAAAATAAGTGGTGCTCTTCCCATGGACATCCCTAACCCTTGCTGGACCGTGGGTTTTCGGCGTTTTGAGATAGGTAGGTTTTTAAGTTTCTCAATTTATGTTAACTTCGGATATATCAGCTGATTTCAGATAATGGTACTGCGCAGCACAAAATGCTTTAAAAAACAATAAGTTTCCGTTTGAAAAAATATTATTAAATTAGGTGTCAGTTTATGGCACTGACATTTGGCATACATCAAGGAATCTGGTTACGAATTTAGGAATACTTTCAAGCAATGCATTCACCTATAATCTCAATTTAGTTTAGTTGAAAGTCTGTCATTTTCTTTAACATTAACATTAAACAGCTCAACTATGTCGAAATGATGTTGCTTTCAGCAGATAGCAACATCTTTTCATAACGTCTAATTCCTTGAAATCGTTCAAGAGCGTACATATTGAGTCAGGTTAATATCTTTGCACTGAAAATGCTGCCTTAATGCCATGCTCATCACGATTTCTACTCTTAGACCTGTTAATAGAGCTCACATTTCTTCTCTGATAACGTCACAAAGGGACGTTTTCCCCTTGTATACTATAAAGGGTCGTGTTTTGTTGCAGATCAAAGTAAAAGTATAGGCATGACGTTACAAAGATTACTTTCACGTTTTATACGACATGTACCTAAATATGTAATACTCTGCATTAGTTTTAAGAAACACAATTTTATATAAAAACCTTAGAAGCATCTCAGAGGGCTTATTTTATATATTATATAAAAATCTTACTCAGTACTCTGAAATGGCTTAACCAATTTTTAAAAAAAATTTAAATGTACTTCCGATAGATCTGAGAATCATTCATAATCTATACCTTGCCAATAGATGATAAAAGTGGCTTATTATAATTTTGTTTAATTTCTTTAAGATGTGGCAGACAAAACAGATAAAAAAACAATATTAAATGATATGATAAAATAATGTTTGCCATAGTGAACTAGTTTGGATTATATTATATAATATTTGGATTATATAACATTATTAGTAGTCCCAGCAGTGTCATGTTGCCCGCCAAGTCGATTCAGCAGTTTACTTGATACCCTAGGTGCCGACTGCAGCGCCATTGACGCCATTGTATGTGAAGCTAAACCATCCTTATATCCACTTGAACACAGACAAAAAAATTCAGATTTAATTCGTAATTTGAAGGAGATAAGCGTAAAATAACAACAAATAATCGATTACGGTTACATGATTGTCATGGTTAGGCAAGTAAAAGACTCATATAAATGTACCTCTTAGCCCTGAGGCATCAACATCACGGCTTTATGGCTAGCGTACAAACATTAATATTGTAATTAATTTAGATAAGCAAATCCAGCATCACACTGAGCTTTCAAAGGCCTATGAATGTCAAGAAACTTAATTTAAAATGAAAGTGATATTTTTTTAATATAACTACTTTTCTAAAAATATTGGAAGTGAGACAAATGACCCTACGCTAAGTATTTGTAAGCTTCCATAAAATTATAATTTTAGTCCTCAGCAACATGTTTATACATAAGTTTTAAGATATTACAAATATACCTTAAATTTAAATGTTCCACAGTAATGCATATAAAGTTCGCGCTTAGGTTGTGTTTCCGGTGTTTTACGCCGCTTAAGCGGCATTTTTATGATCCTCCGATATTTTCATTGAATCAGCGAAATACAATATAAGTACCGTTTCACGCTGAGTATTCCGTAAGGTTAGATCGGCCATTGTCATGGGAGATATTTGTTACATAAATTTATAAATATAAAACTCGCAAGTTCAAATTACATAACGTGTACATACACAGTTGATAGCAATCTAAAAACATCATAGAAACAATAAATTATTTAAAGATCTCTTTGATTGAATCAATAGTAGCCAACCGTCTAGTAATATGAATCGTCAATATGTTTGCGAGGCTGGATGCCAGCGCTACGCGTGGCTGCCACGTGTTCAGATTTAACTAAAATGTATTAGCTTTTATTTCAAGCGTTCATCCTCTAGTCTAAAACTCCCTTCAATTAATTACCTGTGATATGCCCAAGGGTATTATTAAAGTTTTATCGTTCGACTCTTCTCACGACTGATGAAACGTTACGTGTATGAACTATCGAATATTAATGTAACTAAAGAATGTTCAGGAACACTCTCAGGTATGAGAAAAACGGTCAAGAAACTTAACCAGGTTTTAGTTTTGTTTGCGTCTTCTTATAATCTTACATATTTTAATATTAGGTAATGGGATAGGATAGTAAAATTAAAAAACTTTCTGAGTATAGTATACATCCTAACATTAAACAAGTTTATAAAGTTTTTAATGTTAGTTCTTAGACTTCACTTGATAATATAGAGAAGAAATCGAATTGCGTTACTTATTTTATAAAGCATAGTAGACAGTTACGTTTACGATATTATAAAGTTGTTATACACAAGACAGTCGGTTACAAATCCTTGAATTTTGCTGATCTTTATACGGACTTAATGTAATATTAGATCCTTACATATGAAATTGGCGTTTTGTATGGGAGGAACAAAAAGTCGAATATTTTTAAATATAATATATTTAATTCATATATTTAATATCAAAGTATGAACCATTGTTTTCTATGCACTTTTGCTCTCTCATAGGTAGTTCATTAATCCCTTTACTAAAAAAACCAGTCGGACGGGAATCAATAAAATCTATGACGGCGATTTGGACTGCCCCATCAGAGTTGAATTTTTTCACTTGCAAGAAGTTGTCCAAATTTCGAAATAATGGTAAATCCGTTGGAGCAAGATCCGGGGAGTACGGAATCCTCCGTACTCTCCGGATCTTGCTCTTGTCTTAGACATTCCAATTGAAGATCTTCTAATTTGGTAGCCATCTGTTGTGTTTTATAAATCTACCATGAAGCGAGAGATATCGGGTTCGAATCCCGGCCCGGGTATATATAATTTAATTTCTTCGC
>JAAAKR030031825.1:5256-21042 GCA_010014985.3 Delias pasithoe
AGATGAAACATCGTCTTCTTGGCAGCTTGTCAGTGACAAATTGGAGAACTACAAAAATTACACCCGTCCAATATTTTGCTTCATTAGTTTAACTCTGGCAGGAAACGTATATATGGACTTTGTTTTAATCAAATTTAAAATGTCGCCTTGTAATTGCACATTAAACATATTAAATTTTGTAAACAAGTCTGTTAAATAGGCGATGTCTGTTTCCTTCTTCATTAAATTATCTTTTAAAATTTTATCTTACATCATCATCATCATCTCAGCCGCAAGACGTCCACTGCTGGATATAGGCAACCCCTTTTGGACATCCACGCGTACCTGTCTGAAGCGGCCTGCATCCAGCGTCTTCTGGCGACCTTTGCAAGATCGATGTTCCATCTTGTGGGTGGATGTCCCACGCTGCGCTTGCCGGTCCATGGTCTCCACTCCAGCAGTCTTCGGACCCATCGGCCATCCGCTCTGCGTGCGATGTGGCCCGCCCATTGCCACCTCAGCTAGCTAATCCGATGACTATATCAGCTACTTTGGTTCGTGTACGGATTTACTCATTTCTGATTCCATCACGTAGAGACACTCCGAGCATAGCCCTCTCCATTGCTCGCCGAGCGACCTTGAGCTTTGAGATGAGGTCGATAGTGAGAGACCACGTTTTGGCGCCCTATGTCATAACTGGTAACACACACTGATCATAGTCCTTCGTCTTGAGGCACTGAGGTATATCGGACTAAAATACATTGCTTAGTTTCCCGAACGCTGCCCAACCGAGTTGGATTCGGCGGTTAACCTCTTTCTCGAAGCTGAACCTACCTAATTGGATCACTTGCCCTGGCTAGATGTATGAGTCAACAACGTCGAGTACCGACTTTCCAACAGAGACTGGGGTGGGCACAACTTTGGCATTCGACATAACTTTCGTCTCGTCCATGTTCATTGCTAAGCCAACCCGTTATGAAATTTGGTTGAGGTCATTGAGCATCGTGCTGAGCTCCTCCAATAACTTTGTCATGATTTTATCTTTAGTATGCAGAAATTCTAAAATAGTCTCAAAAAGTGCAAACATCTTGTCAAACATAAGCCTTTCGACAGCCAGCGTAGTTCAGTGTGATGGAGTAATTGATGAAAGTGTTCGTCATTTTCTTCACACAACTGCACAAATAAACGCGTTGCTTCGGATTCTGTTTACTGCACCAATGACTAAATAATACCTAGATTTCAATGGATTTTTTATTTTATAGAAATGGCTTACTCCCTGTTGGCCAGACAGCCTTTACAGCTTACGCGGGCTTTGGAGCGAGCCATAGGCTCGCCTGGAATTAGTTTTAGCCGCGACTAGGACAAGGGCGTCTCCTGCGAGCACGGACCTCGGCTTGAGCCGTCGCGGGAACGTAAACCACAGCACAGCGAAGTATGCTCTGCAACAAAGACTTGTCCCATTTTGCGCGGTCTCTACACAGAAACCTACCATCTGATTATTAAAATTTGATTATTATTCTCTCGGGAGGTAAATTGTATAATGTTGATGAGAAGTGACTTTCCGGATCGCGTATTGTGTAGTCGTTGCGGTGAACCGCGATCGGGGTTTTTATGTTGGTTGACCTAACGCCGCGTGAATTGCTTGATTGAGTTTATCAATCCTGCATGTTCCGCATTGACAGCGATTTTATCTATCGGGTTTTGACACTCCGGGTAAGCCTTTCTGGAGGGCATTAAGGCTTCGAGATCAAACTCGTTTGCGACGTCGATCGCTAGTTGGAAGGCGGAATGCACCTCCTGAGCAACTGGCGACTTGCTACTCGGTTGAATCGGTTGGTGTGTCTTGAGTTAGTTCTTAGTACAATTAGGAGCAATTACGTGCCGCTTGACACTGCCTAGTATAAGAGTGTTTGTATGGGGTCGCCACCCTAAGGCCAGAGAGCCTACAACACTGTCATTTTAAATATCCTCTTTCCCTATGGAGAGAGGTCGAGCTTAATCATGACCATATCGAATGGTTCATGGCTGCCTTGCCTGCTATGCATGCGGAAAACCTCATGCACTGGAAAGCCCTGTTTTTGATGTCGTCGCCGACATTTGAACGCTGAATTCTTTGGCGATGCCTCGAATGACAATCCTGAAAATCGTAGACACTGTCCCTCTATCCACATAAACATTCGACCAACCTCTTTAAAAATATGCCTACCGACGCTTCGGTTACAACTTGATTTATAAGTAAGGCGTTGCTACCTCGATGTATTGTTTTAGATGTAAACCGTTGCAGCCCCGATGTATTGTTTTCGACTTTTGTTAGGTCCTTCTTGTAATCAGTGGGAATGAATGTTCAGGTAAAAACCATTAAATAAAATGTCCCAATTTGCAACCAACTCTCGGGGAGGACAGTCTTGCCGAATATTTTGTAGCTAGAAAAGTGTAGCGAGTGGTGCACTAGCTGGTGGGAACCGTAATCGACTGACTATTCAAGTGACAGGAAAACCAAATGAGATTTTAATCCGCACATATTCGCTGGAATAGGTATTACTTTTGGTAAGTATCGATTTTTTTTAGATCATGTTTATATGTAACTAGCGGCCCTTCGGCTTCGCACGGGGGGATTTAAGATTATTTACATAGTTATACGTTTTATTTATATTTATTCTCGGTTTTTTTTATTAAGGAAGTATTTACCTTTTGAAAATATTTTTCCGGACTTCATTTACTTATTTCATTTATTTAATTAATTATTTTCTTCTTAAATAGGTACCTACCTATTTTGTTGTTGTTTGTTTTGATTGAGGTAAAAGTTTGTTTTTAAATTGTTTTTTACATTTATTAAAAAATATTCACATCTTTTTATTTTTTTTGCAGTTTTAAGGATTTTTTTTGTTTTTTTGTTAAAAAATACAACAAAGAACTTTTTTTATGTATTTTTTATTTTAAGTTTTACATTTTACTTTAAGGCTTCACTGTAAACTATGTTTGCAGTGGTATTTGTAGGTGCTTTGTCCCTGTGATTTATTTATCGTAAGGGAAAACGATCTCTTCACAGTAAACTCTAACCTTTTAATGGATATAGGTAAATCCGTCGCAATCATCGGGATTCGCGGTATATATACGAGTATATACTCGTATATGGCCGCGGGCCCAGTGGTGATTGTTGCTACAATCACGTTGTCTCGTAATTCCCTTATCAAAAGTCTTGTGCCATTGCACATATTGGAAGGGCTTAAATTTCTCAAAAGCATGATAGGAGGACATGCCTCCTTTTAATTGAAGTTCGTGGGGTGGCAAGCCGGCAGGGTTGAGGGAATTTAAAAATTCTTGTGGGTAGTGCACTGCATCTTCGATGTTGCACAGTGTCAATAGATTTGTAACATAATTTTGTTTATATGATTTACGGAGTCGTTTCTTGGCGACATCATCGCCCTCGAACAGAGCCAATTGAAATTTAGATCTGTGAGATTTTCAATGTCTAGATAGGTTGTGTCTATAAGAACATCTAGACTGTTAACAGTTTGAGCCAATTAGTTGTCCAACGATACTCGGGAACTATTTGCAACTAGCGATGGTAGTTTTCCATCTCCAAGTTGAAGTATTTTTTGTGAGAAATTTCCATTGCTGCCGTTACTTAAATGTGCTCTCATATCTGTGCGCAAATTTAGAGTTTTAATTGATTGCCACAAATCGCGTCTTTTGTGATTATGTTTATAAATTATTTCATTTTTAAGTGAAACACTCGAGCAATTATGTCATGCCAATCGAAAGATCGCTGACCGGGAAAAAGTTCTTACTTTATTTCTTCCCATTCCGCATTACACGTAAAATCTATAAAAACGTCAGGCCTTCCATAATTGCGCACATATGTCATAGCATCTTGCGTCTTTTCGTGGAGATACCTCGGTGACCCAGTAAATGAGGACGGCAAAATGACACGTTGACATAAGTTGGCGGCATTTACACCTGCATCTTGGTTCAAAGCATCCCTCAAATGAATATAGTTATCCGCTCTTAGCTATTGTTGGTTTCGGGAAATAAAATTTAACCTCTCTGAAATCATCTTCGCCATCATATCAACACAATAGTGATTAAACAAAACTTTGTATTAATGCAGTGTGTTAGAACAGTTCGTCCTAATCATTAAACGGTAGGCATAATATTGCATACATGACACTGTCTTATTTCGTAATGTATTCTGCTGAGGAATATTCACATAATATCCGTCGTCTCCTGTCTCCTGTTACATATATAGGTGGATATTGTAACGGATCGTAAGCGCAGTGCAATTCCGACACTCGTTTTAGTTGTCCGTGTCTACCATGCAGCACAATATCCCTGGGTCCTTCTTCCTGTCTGCGTCGACCAACAGAACGGCCACTTCATTTATGGAAGTTGCGTTATATCTGCCTGAGGTGTGCGATCAGAGTGAATGATTAGTTTTAAACTTTCCGGGTGGGCATAAAATTTCCCTCTCTAATTTCTTCTGCCCCAAACGAAGTCACCTGAAAAAAACTATTGTATCTACGTGCTTTGTCAAAAAATGCGCAGAATGAGTGTGATTATTAGTCAATAGGCTTTTTATTGGTTCTGGTGGCTCTGTTTATTAGGAAAAATAACTTTTCCAGACGCGCAACACCTACCGTTCGCTTCATCATTCCATTTTTTTGCAAAATATCGAGGGCAAACCTTATTCATTGCTCCGATTTGGATGCTGTTTTGATGAGAATAGTCAATTTGTGGATCGTAACTAAGTGCCGATCTATTTCCCCGTCCCACTTGTTAAAGACTGTTGTCTTTCTCTCTGCGCAATAAGTCGATGCGAGCGTTCGGCGCTAGATTGCTATTCTCTCGCGGACTTTTTTAAAGATAATGTTAAGATGAACAATTCATCCATAGAGCATTTTTGTATAACTTTAAGTATATGCTCAGCGAACGCCACGGAAGGCCTCAGAAACAATAGTTTTCCCCCGTTTTTGAAACATTTTCGGTTACTGCTCCACAACTATAGAACCTAGCGTAATATTATATAGCCTATGTTAGTTCTGAATAATGCAGCTTTCTAATGGTGAAATTAATGCAATCGGTCCAGTAGTTTTTGAGTTTATTCATTACAAACATACAAAAATACAAATCTTTCCTCCTTATAATATTAGTATAGACGAATTAATAAAGTATAAATCATAAGTACGTCGAAAAAATAAAGTATGATGCGCATACTCGTAAGCTATGCCGTTTTCCGATGACCTTTGTAAGGTCGTCTGTCCATCTTATGGATGGAGGTCTTACGCTGCGCTTCGTAGTCCGTGCTCTCCAGTCTAACACTCTTCTTTGTCTTCTTTGGTCTCGTGAGTTTTGAAAATATAACTCCAAACCGCAAGCGCGGCTGGCGCGAGAGAAAGCCGCGTCGTGAGTTCTTTCTATAAAACTCCATAGTGGATGAAACCAATAATTTTTACCATTCTTCTTTTTCCGGTTTCTTATGACAATGACCAATTTATAATCAAGACGACGTTACGATGTATCTATAAGAGCCAATAACTTGTGAAATAAACATAATCCAAAAAAATATTTTATGTACACATTCGTAGCTAGCAAACGTAATATTAAACTGAATATTAGCGAATTTCAGAACTTCAATTTTTTTTTATGTCCACTTCACAGCATAGATCCAGGTGCCTGCTCTGCTTTGAGAAGAATTGGCAACAAATTCAACTCAGTTGTTATTCATATTTAAAAATAGTCCATTATTTTATAAGATAATTAGTATTTTTATCAGAAAATAAATATTTTGTCATATAAAATTTAAATTGCGAATGTTTCCTATTTTTTTAAGGTTGGTTTAATATAATATATATCTCATCCGAAACGAAATGAATATTAAATTGTTGTATTTATTCTCAGGTCCTCTTGATTTCAACGGGCGGGTCTGATATTCTCGAGTCAAATAAAGTGAATAAGTTTATCGAAGAAGCAAAAATGGTAAACAAAGATCACCTGAGTGAGGAACGGCGTAAGGTATAATTCTATTAAAATTCTAAGGTTTAATGAAACATAAAAAGTAATACAGTATTGAGTAGTATTGAGTTTTCTGCTCTACAATAAATCTAACTGGCTTAGCTTATGATTTATATATTTTTCGTTCCCTCTGGGGGAGGGGAGAGGATTAAAGATAAAAATAGAGCGTCGGTTTTCTGCCTCCGTCTCGGGTAAGACAAAGGCAGAATCTTTGAAAAATGGCAGCGGCGCCTGCGTCCATCTCGAGATGCGAAGCGAGAATGGCCACTTTAAGTCCAACTAACGTTTCGGGCTGAGTATTCTGTAAGCTATTCTCGAGTCTTAGCGAGACTAACGCTTTTGGTTTTTAGATACATATATAGATTATCACAAAATGTCTGTCATTGCAGTAAATTTTCGTTTTAATCAATGTTATTTATACATAAATTGATCAATTTCAGGCACTGACCAAGGTTGAATGGCCTTTATTGTCTGAGGGATTCAATGCAACTTTAAAAGATGTTGAGCGGTTTAGGGTAGAGGCAACTCTGCTATATGGAATAAAACAAAAGTAAGTATTGCGTTTATCAATACTTATAGGGAACCGTAAACATAGTTCACGAAAATTTGACGCAGTTGAAGTTAATTTTGAGAAGCGCATAAAGCTATTTATCCAATTAGTATATAATATAATCTATTTAACTAATCTACAAGCAAATCAAAAAAGGGGTGAAACGGTACTTGTATTGTTTGACGTTGAGTGAGTATGTCGAAGGTGCTTGAAATTGTGTCGCTTAGTCGGCGTAAAAAGCCGGCAACACAAATAAAGCATGGACTGTGGCGCTGTTGTCCATGAGAGGCGATGTTCTCGTACCATAAAGAAGAAATACCTACTCCGTTGTCCTTTATAACATAAAAAACAACAATAATTGTTAATATAAATATTTATTTCAGGGCTTTTCAGGATGCCCAAAATTACAGGAACGACAAAAACTTTGATCAAGCTGCCGTTTTATTTCAGAAGGGTAAATTATATAACACCCTTTTTGAGCAAGCTAGCAGTAAGGCTGCTAGTTTACTCATTTGTGTGAGTAAAATTTTAAAATTTATTAATTTTAAGAAGTGGTTGATTGACGTATTGACCAAATTTTATCATTAGAGGCCGTCCATGAATGACGATGAATCGCATCAGTGTTGAAACGAGAGCTATAGGAATCGAATCCCGGCCAGAAAAATTATATATTAATTTATTATTTATTAGCTCTTTAGAAGGGATTGACAGTGGCTGGGGCGAGTGCCTTAAGACTGTTGCATCTGTGGTAGAGCCATATTCAGCATATGCTGATGCACTAAGTGGGCGGCTCGTTCGAATAACAATAATATCAGCTCACAAAATACTCTGCGTGAAGCGGTACTTGTACTGTGTTTCGCTGAGTGAGTGAGGATATCTGAGATCCTTAAAATTATACCGCCTAAGCGGTGACAAAGCCGGCAACACAATCAAAGCGCGGTCTGAGGAGTGGTTGTCCATGGGCGATGATGATCTCTTACCATAGAGATCTGACTGCTCCGTTGGCCGCTATATCTTGAAAAACAAGAAGTTTTGAATTGATATGTACATAGTTCTATAGAGGCATCCACTTGCCCATATAAAAATTGTTAAGTGAAAAAAGGAAACTGTATCTTACGCCACTAGCTTGGCATATATACCATGAAGTTATATAAACTGGATGTTTCAAGCTTTTTCTTCCTCACAGGTTAACGAGCAGCTCTGTAAAAAAACAGTAGTTATAGATTTTCACAACTTCCGTGTGGCAGAGGCGAAGGAATACCTAGATCTATTCCTTGATGCCCACATAAGAAAGCTAAAGGACATCAACGAGAGTAACGGGCGAAAATTATTTTTCGTGACGGGCCGCGGAAAACACAGCCCAGACGGGCCAAGGGTCAAACCGGCTGTTGAGAAACGCCTTGACGAGAGAGGACTTAGGTAAGTATTAAAGTTTTATGTTCCGTGAATACAATATTAGAATGAAACGCTATGTTTGATCTTCTTGCGCGATTAAAAAAACTATTGATCAGATTGTTATGAAGCTATTGATGATCTGGTGACGTCGCATTTTTCAAAATATAACTAATCATTAGAGAAAAAAATATGTTTGCATTTAATAAAATTTGCTTTGAATGGAATGAACTAAAATTTTATCTAGTTATAAACTATCTCTTTTTTTGATATTTACATAGCAGTGCAACAAATGGCGGCTACGATCAGATTTATATAACTTTATCGTCCAATACCGTAATAGTACAATGAATAATCTTAAGTATTCCAAATACCGTGATTTTATAGTTGTTTTGGAGTCGAAATCTTTGCTCAAAATTGGATATAAAACAATATTTCTGATGGCAAAGCTAAACTAATAGTCATTTACGACTTGACGTACTATATATTCTTCGTATTGAGTTATTTTTTTAAATACGGTGCAAATCAGCTGACGCTAATATTCGTCGACGTATGACGTCATAAATAATCAGTAGAAATTTTAATAAAAAAACTACATATTTTCAGGTGCTATGAGCTAAATCCTGGTCTGCTTGCTGCTAAGGTCACGGCTTCCCATTCTTTCTCCTATGAAATATCTTAGTATTTAAGATACCTTGCCACTCACTGTGGGATATACCCATTGTATTATTAGAACACGAACATTCCGTCAAAGAACACTAGTGCTGTGAAATTTGATGTTTCAGACAAAGTATAAGCTGTGTGTGAGTACTTGACGTACAAAGTAATAAATAATACTTTCTGTCCAAGGCCGAGACTTTGCTAGACCACTTGATTCATATTGTATATAGTTATTTTGATCTTATGGCCTAGCATAGGTTCTCATATATATACATATATGATGTCTTTTAACTTAGTCTTAAGTATTCACATATTTCCCATTTTGTAAAAAGACCTTGGTTTGTTCGTTGAATCTAAGTAGGTCTAAAATTAATACGGAAATACGTGCAATTATAAATCCACCTAGCCTTGGAGATTGTCGTTACGCCCTCTATACATTGTCACTGACCACTATTTTAACGATAAATAAAAAATAATTTAACAAGCTTATAATCACAATTTCAAAAACGTACGTTTAAAAAACCTGATTTTCTATAGATATTTTATAGACAGAGCTTCATAAATAAGAGTCTTAAAATTCCATTTAAATATACTTATATCTGCTACGTTAGTAAACGCTTGTCTCCGAATTTATTAAGCTGAATCCTAATGTGTATGAAAGTTAGACAACAACGACGAGATCATAATGGGGAAGCGCGGTTGCCGCTAAGCCAAGCAGAACTAGACGTTCGCATATTTTTATATATTACTGTACAATTTTCTAATCACTTCTTTGAACTTTAGTAGTAAATATAGGGGCCGTACTGTGTGTTAGCGTAATCTTATCCACGACTAATTAGTCGGTTGATGAAAAATAGTCAAAGGAAAATACGGTAGGGTTATTGATAATGATATGTATCACTCCTAAGCCGAAGGTGGCAGTTTACCATCTCACATTATAGTCGTCAATCTGGCTGGAGCACTGAGATGAATCACTTTTAATAATGTGATTGTTGTTACTGTTTCATGACTACATTATAATAATTGATTGTGTACAAACGCATAAACCCCCTATCTTTATTTTTAAGTTTTTGTTCTATATACTTAATTTCTTAATTATTTATACAGCTGTGGTACAGAAATGTACAACACATTGGGCGTTCGATTAATGTTGGTCGATGTATTACTAAGGAATTGATGTTTTTGAATATTAAATGTTAGATATAAAAATGTTTTACGTTGTTGGACATAGATGGTTTTGTTTGACATAGTGTAAATTAAGAACCAATGCAATCGATGGCTCTGTATAACGTTTTTAATTAAAAATTAATCATGCTATTTAGCTTTTTTTTTCTATTTTAAGCGTCCTTCACTATGCACCACTCGTACAACGCTCACTGCCAACTCTCTTCCCTCACTTCTTCTCCCACACCTAATCCGATCCACGCAATACACCAACCCTACAAAATTAATTGATGTATATAGCTTTTTTTAATAAGAATGTAAATATTAATAAACGCATTAAAATGTTAATGTGTCGAGAGGGACGCGCGATATACCCCATTCTACGAAATTATATCTAAACTATGAACACTTGACACTTAAATTAACATTTGAATATTATTACTACTGAATTACTTGACTTATTGATACTCTTATGAAATATGATCAATATTTAAGTTATTTAAATATTATTTCAATACTTTACTCAAATTCCTCAAACCCAGTCATATAAGCACACGTGCAATGTTACACAATGTAATCATCTAATTTAACTTGCAGGGCCTTACTCGTGTGCCTGCAAGGTCTGCGGGTGCCCATGGGCGGAGAACCGTTTATTTTAAATACCGTCAGCCTCCCGCTCGTTTGCCACCACATCAAAAATTATTTATTTATCATGGGATTTAAAAATCACTTGACAACTGTCGTGATATATTTAAACAAGTGTTGACGTAAAAAAATTACTTATAATTAAGTTTACGGCGTCTCCAAAGCCCTATTGCAGAAGAAACTCTGGTCATTTAATGTTGATTAACTTAGTAAGTTACACTTCTAGGTAATCTTAGAAAATATTATTACTATCTTTGTGAATTATATTCTACAAAGCTGTGATTACAAATATAGGTATGTGGGTAATTGAAGCCTTCGTTTAATGTTCTCAACAATTAATTCAGTACATAGTTATGAATGATTGAGGATTTATATTATAAAGTGTAATAAAAATGTGGTGACCGCAATTTATTAAGGTCATTACAATGAGAGTAATAGAAGTACATAATTACATATCTTTTAAAGGAAAGGTTATAGTGAATGCATGAAATAATTATTACGTCAACCATCGATCAATTTACTTTTTTGAAAAACAAATTTCACCAACAGACGAATTTTATCATTTCCTTAGGGCAAGGGAGGTCTTCGGGTTTGCCATCCTCTAAAAATATGTTTATTTCATTTGGGTGTAGGGCTAAAGGTCTTCAGTTCATATCCTGGTGGGACGTCAAGAAAATAACCGGTGAAAGAGTCTTAGAATGATGTCAACCCCATTAGGGTTTACGATATTTCATTATTTTAAAAGTCAAAGTCTGAAGAAGCTTTTTAAGGTAAGGAAAGTTGCAACACTGTGAGCAGATGTAATAATTTAATGTAATAATAATAGGACAAATTAATTACAAAATCTACGTAATTATCTTTTACCTCTATTTTGAATTACACATACAATCATGGATCTAGTAATTAGTATAATTCCTTCGCAATCACAAGAATTATTATATTTTTTTACAATTTATAATTTAATTATATTACTATAATTAAAATACATATCGACTTAATATTTGTCAATCTACCAATTGTAACAAATAGCTTTTATTTAGATTTTAGACCTTAGTATTGAAGATACAAATAAAGGCTTAAGTTTGGAAATTAATAATAATAACAAGTGAATAATAATTTAAACTTCCTTTTCGTACTGTATTAGTCATAACCGACAAGCAACTGATATTTTAACAGAACCGGTCCACGAACTTAGGTACCTTGATGCCATTAAACTGTACTCGTATAACTACTTATAAGTTGTGCAACCTATCTTATGTGAATTTATTTATCTACGTCGTTTCTTTCATTCGTTGCTTGTTGCCGTGAAATCACTTAAATAAAAGACAGAGTTAGCTTTTCCATTAAAATGTATACGCTAGCTTTAAATCATATAACATAGTTTTTATAGATATACAAAAGACTCGCAATCCTCTTCGAATGGGTAATTTAGTTTGAGACTTGATCTAAAAAATTAGGATTTAATATTACTTCAATTATTTGGTAAATAGAAAATTGAATAGAAATATACATTTATTTCTATAACGGTTTTTTTGTCGGGTGTAAAAGAACTATTTAGACATTTGTTCATATTTATTTATTGTGGTGTTTAATACTTATAACGTAAAACTTAAGAGCCTTTTGTTCGAACTACATAACTAACTTTCAAACATTTTTAAAATAAGTGGACTGATACTCAAAAGCCTACACTTAGCCTGACGATTTTTATCAAAGCAATCTTAGCGGTAATGAATATAAGCCTATATAATACAAAGGCCTATTTAAATAGACTGAAGCTTCAGTTACATAAAAGACTTATGAACCTTTTCATGTGTCTGTTTAGTTCGTGATGGACAGCTGTTTTTGTTTGAAATCCTATACAAAAGCACAACTGTCATTCCGTGTATTCATTTGAAATGGTCGGCGACCTTATAAGTAGTCCTGACAAGTGAATATTATGTTATTTTTAAACCAACATGGCTTATTATATATATGCTTGCATGGTCTATTGTATATATAGTGCGAGTGAATGTTGTATAAGTTAAAACTATAAAGTCAACTTGATTTAAGAGGGTTAGTTACACTCGAGTTTTTCAATTATTGTAATCGCATTCGTCAAATATTTATGAAAGCAGTATTGCGACTTATTTACTGTAATTTTAAAAATCAGGTAGCGCCTAAGATTTGTAATTTCCAACAAGTCTCTAGTCGGTCCCTCATGTCTAAGCATCATCAACATCACAGTTTCGTCTGAAATGGACAATCTACCCCCATCGATTTCCGTCCAGCGCGTCACTTACAGACGTGTAGAGTTTGGAGAATGACGAAACTGCGTATATTTATACTCTTCATTAGGTATCTAAGTTACGAATTTTTATTTTTTACTGAGGGTCAGTTCCTATGGCACAATAGAATGACTGATGCGACAGTTGCTTAGCTATATTAAGTTTAAACGTTTAATATATGCAATCCATAATTTAACTTATAGTAAGAGCTTGTTTCCGACCGGGTATGTAGGTTATCGTGACGCTATGAGTACCGGGTTTAGTTCCTGGTCTGTGACAATTTCGGGGAAACTGTGTACGATTGTGACAATTTAGGTTTGACCGCCAATAAGTTTGTTAATTTAATTTGTACATTGGCTACATAAAATACTGATGTTTTGTCTCAAAAAACGCTGCATTAGTTATAGCATGAAATTTTCAAAAAAAAGAGAAAATGTCACAGCCGACCACATTTAAAGATGGTTGTGTACTGACACAACCATCAGTTGGTTGGGGTCAGTAGCGATAGCAGTAAAAGTTCACAGAAATGGTGTATAATGACTACATTTAAATTTTAACTTGAACCGGCTAGCCGCAAGGAAGAGTCATGCTGAAACCTCCTGACGCCCGAATTGGCTCAATGCTCATACTAATACCACGGACTATCAAAATATCAGCATCATGATATTTGCACTGATCGCTGATTTATAGAGGATATCTGAGGTCTACTAAGTTTTATCGCTTCGGCCGCGAACACAAATCAAGCCTGGATTGCAATAGTCATTCATGGTCGGTGCTAATCTCTTACCATCACAGCATTTTCTATTGCCCGCTGCGTTATAAAAAAATAACTTTTCATTTCAAAAATATTCCATATAAAAAATATTATTTATAACATTATATTATAATTAATTGCTACAATTAACAAAGTGTCCTTGATATTGTTGACCTACGCTTATGTAAAATAATATATTTTTAGCAATTAAACATGAAAGGAAAGGTAAAGGTTGTTGAAATTGTAGGTTTATTATTAACCTTTCAAAATTGTTACCATTTTTGAAAGTAATTAAGAATGTTTATGCACTACCGATATTGGTTTTTATGACTGCTAAAAGCAGTTTTTTATTCTCTTCTATTCGCGTTTAGGCAACAACAATTCCATGTCAGCGAGAGAGTGAGTAACATTAAAAGCAAAGTTTGTAAGAGGAATACGTTTAATCATCGCATTTAAAAATATAATTATTGTATTTTTACGTAAAAATCAAACATAAAAAGCTATAAATAATATCTTTGATTGCTTTTAAATGGACAAGTTTTTGGAATGGAATACCTGCTAAGTTTCAACCTGCCAATCTTCATGGTGTGATCACAGTTACTCCTAAAATATAATGATATTATCATAAGTAAGATGAAAAAAACATATAAAAATATGAACATAACCTCGACGAATGGCTGCGGCATGTTGAATGCCGGCAGACAAAACAGCGGAACTAGAATAAAATTGAAAGTCTATCACTGACTCACTGTTATTGCTTACAACCCACCGAATACTAGTCTACCTTGACAATGAAAGTTGACTACATTATGGACGAAGATTGTATAAAAATCAGAGCGATCCTTGCAAAAATTATTCAGTTGCCAACATTAACAACAGAAACATGTACGCCAAGGTTTGTGAATAGATTCATAGACTAATATTTTATTTGAGCTACATTTAAATACGTACTAATATTTTATCTTTTTGCAGTTGATCGTCGCTCTTTGCGCTTTGGGCGTTGCCCACGGCAGTGGATTATTGGCAGCAGCACCTGTCGCTTACGGAGCACACAGCATCGCCGCTCCTTTGGCCTACAGCGGCCACGCCATTGCCGCCCCCGCTGCTGTTGTGTCCCGGACAATCACCCCCGCGGTGTCTTCAGTTTCCTCGTACTCGACAAAAACCGCTCACGGCTCTCCTCTTGCCTATGCCCCAGCCATCGCTCGGACTTATGCCGCTCCCGCCATTTCCACCTACGCCGCCGCCGCCCCAGTAGCCGTAACTAGAACCATTGCTCCCGCTACGACTTCCTACTCTTCTTACTCTACTCAAACCGCTCACGGCTCTCCCGTCGCCAGCTACGCTGCAGCCGCCCCGGCCGTCGCCACTTACGCCGCAGCTGCTCCCGTTGTAGCTTCATACGCTGCGGCTCCAGCCGTTGCCGTAAGCCGCACCATTGCTCCCGCTACCTCCTCTTACTCTGCATACTCGAGCCAGACCGCCCACGGAGCGCAGGCCTACGTCGCCGCCGCTCCCGCCATCGCGTCCTACGCCCGCACCTACGCCGCTCCTTTCATTTCCGCCTACGCCGCTCCCGCTTACTCCTCGTACGCCGCTGCCGCCCCCGTCTACTCTAGCTACGCTGCCGGCGCTCCCGTACTCAGATCATCTCTGGCATACTCCGCTGCTCCAGCAGTCTCCCACATTGCCTACAACGCCCACGGCGCTAACTACGCTTGGTAAACTGAATCAAATATTGGAATTTGTTGTGTAAATAAAATATGATTTAATAAAATCTTGCCCTTACCTAAATATTTATATTTTTTATACGACTATATATATTTAATTGTACCTTTTCAAAGTTATTGAGTTGTACGAAAAAAAATATCTCGATTCACAAAGTAAAACGAATAAATACTGCCTCAATTTATATTTAGTCGATAAAGCAATGTTTATAAGGTTAATTTGGCTATAATTAATTTTATAAATCAAAAAATCTATTAAGAAATTACCGATTATAAGACAACAACGTAGCTACGCTCTGAAAAATGTGTAATATGTGCTCTTTCATGTAATTTAGTCACTGAAATCTCATTGATATATTTTACTATTATATATATATGCTCATTGCGCTATAAAGCAGTATTCAAATTTTCGATTCGATACAAATTACTCTTGATATTAAATTATAAATGAAGGTTATTCTATATATATATATTAGGTCGGGGCAAAAGTATTTTCGTATTTTTCATAGAAATTAAAATATCTTTTTTAAGTAATTCTTTTTATTTATTTATAATATTTACAGTATGTGCCGTTTTGATCGATGACTTGTTGCCATCTTGTGGGTAGTGCCATGATTCCATTGCTGTTGAAATTTTGAG
>JAAAKR030032129.1:3272-14830 GCA_010014985.3 Delias pasithoe
CTTTACTATGACTTACGTCAGTATAGTGATAATTGCTGGGAGTTATGATAACGACCTCCTCTGAAAATATAATAATTAGAATTAGGCGCTGAAAAAAGTAAATATATATAGCTAATATATTGCGTCTGTTTTTAAACCCGTAAGTTTTCATCTTCAGTCATCTTTTTCACCCAGTCCTTTTTCTCTCAAAAACACAACACTCGAATATTATTTTAAAAGACTGCTATATATTATGGATTGTGGTAATTATTTCTTTGTCTGCCTATTTTCGGTCGATTCAAACTAAGCGAATATGTAACTTACCAAAGACACAATGAGGTAGTGGCTGTGGCTCAAAGACACCAGTGGAATATAAGCAGGTGTATAGTTCCGTTGTTGTACTAAGAGAAGCGCCCGCAGGACATGAGAGTTTGCACGAGAACTTCTCCATATCACCGTAGCAGTTGTAGCCACCGTTGAACGCCAAATTACGGATGTCGCAGACATTTGCGGCTAAATATTGAGTTTAAATAGTAATCACATTTTATAGAAATAGGACACAGTAAAAGGTACATTGAAAGCCGCCATTTCTTTCATTCTTGTAATTATACTTAATACTCTTTTATTGTTGTTTATATCAATATTCAATCTATGTCAGCGCAACAAAGCTCAAATGAACTATTTCTTTTTGATGATGGAAATGCAATATTCCTTATATAATACTTTTAAATGTCACTGATTCTTTTAAAATAAATTATTAGCTACTTAAATTAAAAAAAAAATAACACATCGAAGCTATAAAAGATTTAATATTAAGGCAAGATGCCTCAATATTAAATCTTTTATAGCTAGCAATACCCTATTGGAAGTGAACTATACCGTCGAAGATGTGGGGAAGTGGACTCCCTAAACGCAGAGGAATATTCCGAGTGGTTAAATCTTACCATATTGACACTGCGGTCCTCTGAACTCCGAGGGACATTGGCAGGTATTGACAGAGAGGCATACTCCTCCGTTAAGACAGGGCGGGTCACATTCCGGTATGCAGTCGGGAATCGAAGTTAGGTCTGCGCGATTCGGTTGCCAGTGACCATTTACACAAGCCAAGTTAGCGAATACTGTGCCATCTATGAACTTGTGTCCTTTTTCGCATTGAATTGAGCAGGTACTGTAATTTAAATTTTATATACCTACATTATTCAACCAAATTTTACTTAAGTGTAACTTCAAAGAGTTACATGGATTCGAAATCCTAAACTATTATAACACCATACATCATATAGGAGCAGCAACAAAAATCACATCATGAAAATCAATTCATGATAAAATCACATCATGTGAATACATATAATAAAAGGCTACACTTACTCTGCTAAGCATTTCATCTTTGAATTCTTCGGAATGGGCGGATATACAAGACAGGGCTTGGTCTCAAGCTCACAGTATTTGCCTTGAAAATTTTTAGGACATTGACAAGTGTTCGTATCGACACAAATTCCATTGTTCTTACATTCTATCTCACATTTTGCTGAAAGAATAAAGATAAAATAATTATCTAATTTGAATTAATTTGCTATTATATATATATATAATACCTATGTACATGCTATTATATATATATAATATCGCTTAAGTAGCCCCGTCTGCGCCCCGGGCATCTTGTTTTTTTATGCTATAACGGGCAACGGAGCAGGCGGGTCTATTCTATGGTAAGATATTACCGCCGCCCATAGACAACCGCGCCACATTCCGCGCTTTATTTAATGCGTTGGCTGCATTTATGTCAATTGATAAATCGATGTCTAAAGAAACGAATGCTTAAAAAAAGATCTGATTTTATTTATTATCTATGGACTAAATCCGTTCCAACTATTTTACCAGAAGCAAAGTGATTAGATAATTTAAATTACTTTAGAAATCTTTACTTTAATAGCGTAATAAGATACTATTCCTTTAAATCTATTATTCAGATTTGAGAGAACTGTTTTTTGGGTTAAAACCGTGATATAATTGTATGCAAATATGCATTTTATCTATAATATTAAGGCTCATGTAGGTCGCAAATAAATAATAAAATTAGCAGCAACCGGCCGATATTCGTTCCAACTTCCGTTGATATCCACCCACGCAACTGATTGTGAGCACTAAATATTTAATTTAGGATTATTTGTGCACTAAAATATATACATCCTGATATGTAACTGATAAATGTTTTGCAATTTATGTCTGATTACAATTATTGTTAACATCTAATTATATCCTGCACTGATTGTATTATGTAATGTCACAATATTACGAAATTTATATTATAGCACATTAAAATTATATTCTAGATTCCGACGTATATAAGTAAACTTTGAAGTTTTTGTTTATGGCACATCATGGTGGGTGTTATAAGAAGGCTGTGATAGTTTTTGACGATTTTAACAAATCAAACCATTAAATGTATTCCATTATTTTACAAACATACTTTAGTAAAATATAAAACAGGTTATATCAATTATAAAGAAATTTTTAATTTTTTTTTACAAACAATGAAGATAATAACAGTATTAAAATTGAGTTGTAAATTTCAAATCCTTAGTGTAAGTTTTAACTTACCCGTATAAGCAGAGTTGGCATTGCCATAGAAGTCCTTGTAATTCGGTCTGAAATGTTACATTTATTTTAATATTTCATGATTTTTCTAATTATGTTTATTTATATTTGACAAGACAATAATAATTACCGAATATTAATAGTTGTAATACTAACAAGCGTTATGAACTGCAAAAACTGTATTAGCGATACTTATAAAATTCAAAATTAATATAGTTTTTTTCCATTAAAAAATACAAAAATTTTACTTGGACACATCACATATTGACAAAATATATATACATTAAAATACATTCAATATGCTTTGCTTAGCTCAAAAAATCAAGTTTCTCCCTAATTTAGAAAAGTGCATTCTCTTTTTAAGCATAATTTTAATCTCTTATTAATAATACTCTTAAAATAAGCATTAAAAGGAGCACCCACAGAAATTGCTGATTAACGATAAATATAATTGCTAATGTCAATATTTATGCAAAAACAAGTAAACCCGGCACACGTCGTCCTGCCCGGTACGGAACCTAACAGACAGAAATATGAACCCTCAGCAATTCTCTGGACCCACTAAACGCGAAATACCGAAATATTAAAAACATTACTCTCACTTTTGTCTTCGTATTATATTATATTAGCCTATATGGTAATCCAGGATGACAGCTACTTCCAAACCAAATTTTATTAAAATGTGTCAAGCCCATGTTAAATCATAAATAGCTAGATTGTTTTGTCTTCCAGGAACATTTCTATTAACCCTTTACCCTTACGGTATGGTATTATGTACAATTCAAATTGACTTTTAAGTATTATTACGAATCGTTTGTATATAATAGGAAGGTGTGATATTTAGACATTTTAAGGCAAGTTCTTAAATATTCTATCGGTATAAACCATATTAACTTAAAAAAGTATTCTGAAGAAGAGTTAGGGGTCCATTCTCAAGTTTTAGTGAGCCTAACGAACAATATTTTATATTAGGCGCTGTTTGTAGTTAATAACGGACATTTTTATCAGTCTTTTTTAAATATTAAATTATACATTTTGATAACTTCCAAAAAAATTATTTTTCTTTTATGAAAGTTTTTGGTTTTTATTTACCACTTTTTACTTATCACACATATGGGTTCATATGAATAAGTTAACACGCTTATCAATAAATTCCAAAATCATTGTACTTGTGTATACTTTATAATATAACGTATTGTAGACACAGCGAGACCTATTTAAATCGCTTACCCGGTTCCAGAACTTTGCCAAGATCTTTTCTCGCCGTATGCCGACTTAGTGGGAGCAGTCTTTGTCCCCTTGTAAGTCTTTCTAGGTACGGTTTTCGTGCCCGTATATTTCGAGGTGTAAGTCTTGGCATATTTCTGATTTTTCACATAGGCAGGTATGTAAGTTGGTGCTTGCACGTCAGATTGCCTAAAGAAAAGTACTTATTTCGTAATAACACATATTTGTTACATAACGTCTAAACTGTTAAAATTAGAAATTATAACTAACGTAATAATTTCAAGATATAGCTTCCCGCTAGTAGCATGATTTTTTGTCACGCCGCGCTTTAGTCTTGTTGTTGTTTATTTACGCTGTTATAATTTTTATTTGTGGTATTCAATCAGAAAATATTTTAAAATCGGCACATCGTATCGAGCTTCCATAATTCATTTATATTTACAACAAAAAACTTACGGATATTGTTCACTATATTGAGTTCCATATCCGGCCTCGGTTGACCATAGAATATATGAAAAAATAAATCCATAAAGGATTAAAACCATCTTGTATTATTAAATTAATTCCATTTATCGTTAATAAACTATAAATTCACTCATCAGCTTGGAGTTACTAAGCTGAACTGGTTATGTTTTAATATGATATCAAAAAAGTGTTATCAGGTCTTTTATAAATCAGGATATTCATACAACTGAATCCTTTTGATAAGTATTATATTATAAGTAGGGTTCCTGATTTTATCATTAAGGGTTCTAGATAAAATGTTCATATATAAAAATCAGAAAGTGTATTTTAAAAAGTTCTAACCAGAGCAATTTATGTCTATAAAACATAGCAGTAGAGTTTTAACCATAGACATTTCGGTAATGTGCACTATTAAAAGAAAAAAAAAGTAAAATTACGCGGGAACCGAAATGATATCTGACAAGCGTTCTCGCAACACTTGCTGTAAGTAAGCTAATGTTTAGTTTTATATTATTTTGCAACTTTTCAATTGATTGAAAATTAAATAAAAGACACGATGGCAGGTCGAAAGACTAAAAAAGACATAATAAAAAAATCTGTGAGTATATACCTACTGGTAAATAGTAACACCGATATGTTAGGCAATAAAACTACATAGATTCTTTTAATTCATTGGCATGAACGTAATTTATTTATTCGTATAATTTCTAATAACTTGTATGTTAAATGCGACTACTGGCGACTCTGCAAGTAGGTTTTAAGGCTGACTGTATGTCATTATTTCTCTCTCTCCACATTAACTCTTCCAACAAAATATTGTATGTTTTCTAGATTAAACCTATTTTGGGACAGTTACTGAAAATAAGCATAAAAATAGATGATTATATTTACGATCAACAACCTATGACCATAAATGAAGCGATTAGTATGAAAGACGAACTTTTCAAATATAAAATTCTGTTTCCAAAAAATGATTTGCGTAACAATCAGGTAAAAACATATAGTTTTGTAGGCTTACTATATATATACACAACAAATTAAAATGTTTTCATTACGTACTAAAGTAATAAGATATTTGGATAATCATTTTAGATTATTGAAAAACAAACAAAGCTTCTAGAAGGAATCATAAAAGAGCAGGAAGAGAAGGACAACGATAATTCAAATTTTTACAGCAACAGCGTTGAAGCGAATAACAGCATTCCGTACCAACATGCATCTGTGTCGGTTCCTGAGCATGAAGACCTATGTGAAACTCTGAGTAAAAGTATCACCGAGGTGTATTCTCTTTCTCCAGTTGCTAAGAATGTAACGTATGCTTATTCCTTATCAGGAGTTTCACGAGCAGAAATTACTAGCGTTGCAGATACACCTAAATCAGATACTTTATTTAGTGGTATTGATACACGTTCCAACTTTAATGAAACTATTGACGCTGTCGGTGAATTTGAAGCAGTGACGTTACCATCTAAAGAAAATACTAATTTTGCAAGTGAAGAAAAAACTAACAAAAGCAACGATGAAAGTAAAGTTGCAGCTAATATCTCTGCAAATTTCGGAAATCCATCCGAAAATAACATTTATCAAACCAAAGGTACACGACGAAAGAATGATTTATCTTGGATAAAAAGTATGAAATATATTAGAGTAGTTGACGATGATGAATATGATCCCACTTTGTCGTTCTTGCTTCAGAATTGGGATAACTGTGCTTTACCTAAGGAGTGGGATGAAAGCGATTTTTCTTGAACAAATATACTAATCGATTTAATAAAACAATATATGCTTAATAATTTTTATTTCATAGACAGTAGCAAGATGAAAGATAAGTTTTAATTGGATTAGATTAAAAACTTTAACGAAATAATATACCTTGAAGGAGATTAATAGATAATTTTTATTACTTAAATTTAATAATGTCACACAGCCCGATTACTAAATAGATTTACCCATATATTGTACTTGGAATTACAAAGGAAGTAAACTGATATTAATGCATAGAAGTTTATCTTGTTTTGAAATAGTTATAATCAATTTGCAGAAATACCATTACTCAACGAAAAATATAATAAATACCTATCTATGTATAATATTAGGGTAAGTAGATACACACACGTTTTTACTATCTACATAAATTCAAAACAAATAATCACATTTGATGATTAGCTAAAAACCGTCAAATTTTTTTAATAAGATTTGAAAAGACATCCTATAATAGATACTTATTATATGGAAACACGTCAAACAACATTTTTATTTAATATATTCAAACCTACACTAAGGAATAATTCTAGCCTTGTCAAACTGAGATCTATTAATCAAAATATTGACTTTTTGGAATCATAAACTAATTTAATTAGTAATAGTAGGTCGATGAATATAAAAATAAAATTATTACCCACACGTACGTACGTAGAGCGAACATATTTCTAAGTCTTTAAGATTTTACAATAACTGAAGAATGTACAATAATTACAATATATACATATAATAAAATAATTTCCACAAACAGACAACGATTATTAACAATAACAACTGTATTAGTACATATATTTTTTATAGAAAATATAATTAACATGGTTTTTGAATATCCTAGAAAATATGAAAGCTACCTTACATAATAAAACTTTAATATATTTGAACAATACTAGCATTTCTACTTTTAACCTTGACATAGTCTATTTATATTTTACCACATGGTAATAAATTAGTTGCATAACAAAGTCAAAATAATTCAAATGAACCCAGGTATAAACAACCAATGGAAAATAACTCTATATTACAATAAAGATCTAGAAACTATAATCATCCACATCAAATTTTGTTGCTTATAATACTTGAAATTAAATATAAATAGAATAAGCAATCATTTACCAATAGCAAATATATTATTTTTTTGAAATATGACAAACTAACTTATAAACAATACTCGTACATCCAACACATGTAAACGTGTGAAAATTAAGTATTGAATGTGTTCTTTAATTAATTTCCTTTTTTTTCACAAATAGGCTGGATCGTAATGTAGATAATTGACGTCGCTATTCGTCACGCAAATGCGGCTCGCCTGCTTGGCAACCTGTCCCTGGGTTGCTGCTCCAGAATATTTTATTGAACAATGTAAATTAAATATCTAAATGTTCATATTCCAAAAACAGAAATATCATTAAATGCCTTGTAATTCAATCTGATTGACTAAAATCTGACATTAAACTATATAAATAAATATCTGTAAACTAATCTACGAATCTCTGATCAATGTCAGAATTAAATTGTCATTTTTGAAATGACAATTTATTTCGCGTTTCAAACGCGAAACATCGTACAAATAATCTTTCATTATGATTTATGGAGCGGGCATTTCCTAAAAGTACAGAATGAACCTTTGGAACTCCATGTATAGCTGTCCATAAAGAATATGGTACCTTCCTAAAGAATGTGGTACTCCTAAACAATCACATACAGATGTATCATATGTCAACCATACCAGATGCTTGATCAAGTGTGTTCAGAAAATATCTTTAACTATTTTCAAATATCGAAATATTCGTAACTAAAAACTGAACTTCCCTCGCACTTTGAAGAAACCCATACTAGTTTTGTTATGGAGAATAGAGGCTAATCCCAGGTACGACTGAATCACAATAGGTGAATGGTGAATGCAGCAGGCACTTGCAGGCATATTTTCAATGGCCCGCTGAAGCTTTTGAGCAAATGTCTCCATGTCATATGTTGATCTCTCTTCTACATCACCATCTGAAAAAATAATGTTGGTTTTGTGATCATTAAAATGTATTAAAAAAAACACAAAAGTATATTATATAAAATACCTCTATGCCAATAAATGGGATGTGATGCAAAGGTTACAAATGGAACTTCTTGACTAAAAGGATTCCATAAAGTTTTCAGTGAAAGAGGTTCTCCCTTATTCCACATCATTCGAACACCACGAAGATTTCTTTCTCTGAAAACAAAAAATAATTGAATTTAGACTCTTAATAATTTTTTTTTCAATGTCTTAACATAGTAAAATGTGATCTCAAAGCCTTCATAGTTTTTTGGTTATTAACTTTAAACATTTGTAATAAAAAAAAGAGTGAAGTTAAAGGCAGGCACAAAAAGCAGTACTAGCTTTCAACTTTTATTATTATTTAATGGTACATGCTCTTAATGATGCTAAACTACACATTATGATAGTAATATATACAATATAACAGTAGTTCAAATATTAAATACACAATGTAGTTAATCGTTAGTAATATGGCAGGATATAGTTGCATTAATTAATGGCAGCAAAGCTTGCACAAGTGGCTATGCTTAAAAGTAAAGAGCGCTTCTACAGCAACTTAAAGTACCTAGGTTCAAAGTATTTGGGATCAAACGGTTTAGTGTCGCCGTCAGTTGAGGTAGGTCGGCGGCATAGTCGATCTATCACGCAGTCTTTGACAACAGTTGTAACACCCGTTGCAATACCATTTATTCGACTACAATTTATTGATAAATTAATATTGATAAAAGTTAAATTTACAAATTTCAAAATATTGCTCACATTACAATTTTTTCACTCTAAAATATAAAGTAAAAATATTTATGAATTCTCATAACTTACGGAACAAGAGATGATGGTGGATAAACCATCTCTCCTATTACCACTGTATCCAAATCATCAAGATATGTCTTTCTGAAGTCCATTTGCTTCATTGCAATGAAGTCATATTTTATAGTCATTACAAGCCTTGATGTAAGTAACACAATCCTTTCTTTTTCATTGTCCCAAAGTGTTATTCTATAAAATTAATTAAATAGCTTAACATTAAACTTTTAAATATATATTTTAAATAAATATTAATATATATAATAGTTTTACATTAAAGTTTTAAAGTTAAATGTTTAATAAAATTTCATAAAGGGCATTAAATACTAATATTTTATTGCTAACAGTATTGTTACTTAAAATCCCAGGATGCTACATAATTATATAGAATTCAAGTATGTTTATACAATCTTGGAAAATGTGAATAGGCTGTATTAAAATATCTTACTCAGTTAAGAGCCATGAGCCTAAATATTCTCCATCCTCAGGAAACAAAAGTGCAGTGATGCATTCCTGTATAGCATTTTCAACAACACCCTTTCGGAATGTGAAGAAATCTTTGATATTTTCTTTGTCAAATGGTACATCATAACGTGGATATACAGTTTGAGATTGCTCAGTTTGCCCATTGTTTGAGGTACTCTGCTCTTGGCGTGCATCTTTAAATTAGTAACAGATGTAATAATCAGGAAACATAATTTTATCTTGAAGTAAAAATCGAGTATGTTAGAACTAAATTACCAATGAATCGGTAGTCATAGTTAATCTGAAAGAGATCTTAAACTACAAACAATTGTAGGAAACTAATTTATATCTATATATGAAACTACTACCTATAACTTGTATAACATGGTATGTTAATGTAGACAAAGGGTACCTGCAAAAGACGAAGCAGATGAGGATAGAGAATCTGCGCCTGATAACACCGATGGATTAACGCTCAATGGAGTTTTTACTCTATTCTGGCTTTGAGTCACACCTCGAGCCCTGTTTTGAGAGTTTTCCCCGTTGTTTTCTGTTGATAACTGTAGTGTCCCTCCACGGAATTCCAAATCGTCCTCTATTAAATCACTCATTTTCAAAATTATTCTACTTACTTTAGTATTCAACAAAATATTTTAATTTGCAAGGTTCACAATTGCAGATAACAAAAATCTTTAAAAATGTCAGAATGGACGTCTGACATTGATAATAGACTACCTCATTTCTTATCTACAATTTGAAAAAATCAGGATGATAGTTAAAAATTCAATTTATTTGCTTCTGAAATAATTTTATACAATTATTTGTATTTATTTTGATCCCATGCAACCATCCATTCCATTTCTGAAGAGTAACAATAGATCATTTAAATTAATAAATTGTTTTTTTCTATTATACCTCATCAATATTAAGAGTTGTCAAAATTATAATTATAAAATTTTACATCGGTACAGACCATTGATTTTAAGACAATTATTTTAGTCTGTATCTCGTTACTATATCGAATATACTAACGTTAACGTATTTCTAAACGAATCGTGGAACGTTTAGTTTCCGCGGCACATTATTGTGCGTTCCACTAGACACTCACAATGCTCAATATTTTCTTATTCTTCTTTATTTCACGTATTGAGCATTTTGAGCATTGTGAGCGTCCAATGCAACGCACTATAAAAGGGGGCGCGAGCACTGGTGACTTGCACTGTCACCACCTAAAATTAAAAATAGTCGTTTCGCTATTTAAAATAATAAGAAGCTATTGCTACTTGTCAAATAATTTCTGGGATGATGAGAACGATCAGTTCCACTTGAAATGTACCTAATTTATTTTCGATTAGTTGTTATTATATACCATATATTAAGTGAATTAATGTATGTTATGCAACACCTAATAATATTTTAAATAAAAAATAATTTAATATTATTTTAAAACATTTAATATACAAATCCTAATTTTTAAAATATTAACTATCGTATTATACTGGAATGAGCCCATGAAAGAAAACAACTATATATATACAACTGTACAAAATCTTTATTAAAACAATAGATAAGCAATTAATTCAAAATATGGTCATTTATATTTAGATTTAAGTAATTATTAATCTTTAACTTTTTCACTTAATCAATTTATATTGTGTCATAGATAACATTCACAATTTTCCGCCAAAAAACATGAAGAAATTGAACATTTTCTAAGATTAACTTATTTTCCAAATTGTTCTACGGTACAGAAAATACATAGAATAGCTATCTATTATTAATGCAAAAAAATCTACATCAAAGGTGACGTAAAACGATAAGAAATATATTTACACTACTTTGGAAGGCTAAATAATTTTCTAAGCTTATATCAACACAATCTAGTAAAACAGAAATGTAATGTAATTTAATCAGATCTTCGACGGTATGATTTATTTTATTAAAAATAAAATATTCGCATTTAAATAAATAAACGCCAGAGAATTTATTGAAACAATTGTCGGTTTACGAGTATCAGTATCTGAAATAGATTTTTCATCACCTTTGATGCGTATATTTCTAATAACAAAGGCATTTGTTTCGTGGACAGCGTGGTGGATACACGATGCACTGGTCCATGCAGTAGACATCAGCTCCTTCTTTACCTTCCAATTCGCCGATAGCTTCGCAAACTTGCCTGAACAAAGGAATAAAGTTGAACTTTGAGATCGCCTCTATAACTAAATTGTTC
>JAAAKR030032320.1:2041-12437 GCA_010014985.3 Delias pasithoe
AGATGTAATCAAACATCAAGTGCTTGTGTTTTTCAGACATACTGTAAGTTTAAAATGCAATATTAAATATAATATATAATTGCCTAGGTATACATAAAAAGATCAGTAGAGTAAATGGTAAGCGTGAGCGGATATATACAAATGGTCATTCCTTTTTAATACGCGGGTCTTTATATCTTCGCTGTCCTAGTTAAACTTGTCATCGACATACCAATACTTTAACCATTATTTGCATTGCTTATCTTATTGACACATTCTAACGACTTATCGGTCGAACGGTCTCAAACACCATAGCTTATAGGCACTCCATAACTTGAAGCTAAACAGGTTAAAATACTTGTAAATTTAACTACACCTTTTGTATTACGGTCTGGTAGATGAAGATGGTAATTGATGGATTGTACGACAGGCCCTACGGCTCACCGCAGATTAATTATATTGTAAAAAGTATACAATTTTTATTATTTAAGAGTTTTTGTAATAAGACATATTAACTGATTAATTGAATACACGATTTACTTATTTGGATAATGTTGAAATGAGACCAGGCAAGTACGTTTAAGTTAACGGCTTTGTAACTTATATCGCTTAAAAAGCTAGCAACACAACCAAAACGCATATTGATCTTTTAACGCCCGTGACGTTAAGACATCATCGATGTGCTCCAAATCCCTAATGAAAGTAAAATTGGTAGCAATCCTGTCCTATACTCAAAAAAAGCAAAACATTTTTTTAAAAAAGTCCTTATGTGTAAAATATATAAGTAGTTTCCTTTAACATATTTAAAATAGTTCACCGTAGGCCTATAAACAGGTCTGTTTTGTTTAACAAAACACACCGTTAGGTAGCAGAGGCCGTAGGACAAGTGCGCGGAGGGAGGGGAGGGCGTACAGCGGTCACCGCGAACGCCGACGAAAGTGATCCGAGTTACAGACCTCGCAGTACATAGAAATGGCACGCGTATATTTTTTTCTTTCGTAGTAACAATCTGATCGAATTTTCTACATTAAATTATATCACAATATGCTTACATCGCTTACAGGTAAGTTTTTTTTAAAAACGACGTGAAAATTAATTTACCTGCCAAATATATCAATCGTGGCAGTAATTAAACTCTGCAACGGTGCAGCGTTAATTTAACAAAAAATTGAAGTGAATTGTTCAAGGATATCCTACTCTGATAGATCGTTACGTTCTTTAATTTAATACGTGCGTCTTCTCTATCCGTAAGAGTGGCCACGGGCGATCACATCTTGGTCAAGCATACCGCAGACCGCACGTAGCAGGTTAACACGTTCGCTAAACGCAATGCCATTCAGCCAACTAAAGCCTTATTAGATAGTGTCACACTAACAAAACCGCGACGAGGGACGGTAACACAGCGAGCGATAACTTTTCCCAAAAGCCTAAGCATTGTGCAATTGGTATATTTAAGTGCCGGTGTCACGATAACAGAATGTATGCTGATAGAATTTAAAAGCCACGAACAGTAAAGGTACTGTTGCGTTTAAAAGTTGCTCGATAAGTTTTACAAAGTGATGAGTGGGGGAAGGGGACACTCGAAAAGTTTACCCAATTGAAGCTTTCTTTTCAAACCGACTTTACGTGTTTTATTGCGAAAACGAATATTGTTGGACAACGTTTCATGATATAAACACACGCAATAACATTTTATTAGGTAACCTAAGGACTAATTTATGGAGAAGTTTCAGTATCGGATCAATTTAACAAAGTTATTTAAGCGATTGGCTCAAGATAATATTAGCATAAAATACGAGTAAATTACCAGTTACGCCGTATATAATGATAGCAAATGCACGAGGATAGCGTATTGTATAACTTGGGTCATTAGACGTCCAAAATGTGAAATTGATTTAAAACTCTACAAGCTTAGCTTGTTTTACATATAAAATACTGAGATACTTAATGAAAATAACTCTTTGTTGTCTGAAAAACAAGGCAATTTCGAAAAAGTTATCGGTTTCTTTATGTTTGTTGATTATACTTTATGCTTTTTTCTAGTACCAGTATATTATGAGCCTGTGTATGTCTGATTGTCATAGAAATGGAGTGTCAGGTGTGAGTGGGCAAACGGTATCGTGACAATGACAGGAATGCACGCAGAGTTCGGTGGCAGAGAGCGTGCAGTTGAAGTTGTGCCGGGTCAAACATTCTAATGTATGACGCAATACCCTAGCGAACTGGATTTGCAGTCGTCTTATTGACGCTCTATGTTAATTGACATTTGGACACTGCCTTTCGATTTCGAAGCAACATCAAGAAACACATGGGCTATTTAAGGAAATATGTATATTAAAAGGCTTCGAAGATATATTAAAGCTCATCGGCATATCTTTAGCTTTTGAATTAAAAAATTTCAAACTTTGAAATCACTAAAACTTTTCAATTATTTAATAATATTACACTGTCTGTCTATTTCAATTAACAATCAAAATGCATTAATGGGTAATAAACAAATCATATTATTACATAGTCATAGGAAGTTGCTTACATAGTGTTAATATAAAATAAAGAAATTTATAAAAGAGTTCAAACATGATTAGTTTATATAATAACTCAATTGATACGTAGATTTAGTTGATACAATATCTTAAATATTCTGTCACGTTCTTGTAGACGTGCATTCGCTATGGCAAAAAGGAGACAGAACATTAAGAATCCAGAGACATTAAAGCTAAAGTATATATTTAATCGATTTCCTATCACTTAATGTTATATCTTCTTGAAAATTTATCTACACGTCCCTATTATTGTTAATAGAGATTTTAATTGTCGTATTAACATTCTTCAATAGTTAAAAAAAGGTCTAGACAATTACTTGTTTTTTAATAAATGAGATATTAATTTCCTCATAATTTTCGGTTAACGTTTTGTAGTTACCTAACATAAACTTATAAATGTTTAAAGATAATAATAACGCAATATAAAAAAAACGATTAATCAGACAATAATTTATCTACGCGTATAGAATATGTATTGGCTAAATACGAAAGTTCAATGCTAACTTGGCCTAGTTAATTCTAACATCTCGCACAGTTATCGAGCTTTATAAATTACTCATTCTATTCATAATTATCATCCTGTTATGAATTATTTCAAATATATGTAGGTTATTGTTACCCCGGATTTAGTAGAGTACACACCGGGACCACTTTTGGGTGGCTGTTAATGGATCCGAATATTAATTTAGAAACTAAACTGTTTCATTAATTTTTAAAATGTGCAATTGGTTAGTTTGTATTTTCTTACAACGTTTTTATATATAATCTTTATCCCGGTTCAGAAACGTTATTAGACTAGGGTTAAATGTTATATGATAATAAACGTATAAAGCATTATTAATTATTAGAGCTTTTTACGATCAACGAGAAATCTGTAAATGATCATTATGAATGTCATTATCTATCCTTCCTCTGTTGATATTTAAGCTGTCTAGAACAAAATACTTCATTTCTGTTCGCCAGTCAAAAAATGTTAGTTAACCTTGTATTTTAGTATATTTAAAAGAAATAGAAAAATTAAAAACCCGTTGCAGTCTTTTACGCCGTTTTAGTAAAGTTTTACCTTTTTAAAATATTGATAGATGTTTTTTTCTAATGAATAATTTATATCACAACATCCTGAAATGTTAATTTATGAGTGTTTCAATGGTACGAGATGTTGGCGCTGCGCTCGACACCAGACTGCTTGGCGCGTCACTTTTCGCCGAAACCTATTTTTTGTTAACAAAACTCCGATGAATATATGCGTGGGTGTTTGCCCAGGCGGAAACTTTCTTTTTTATTGCCTTTCGGATAGTAATAAATTCGAGGTGAGTACTTGTCAGCCTTCTAATGTTGAGAATTTATATTTTAAAAGTCGGTCATATATATAGTGTTACCAAAGTAGTTGACAATAAAAAACCTAAAGCTTTTCGTAGTCAGTGTCTAACAAAGCATTTGAAGATTTTAACTTCTTAATAACTCATGCTTTAGTGCAGTAATTATCAAAGTGCTCCAGGGAGACAACGGATTCTACTTTGGGCTAAACAAAAAATGGCATTCTACAATCGTAAGCTCTACATGAAAATTAATTTGATTTCGATAGTAAATAAAACTAAAATGTTAGCGTGACTTCTATCATCAAATAATTAATCCTATCAAGCAATCATTTCTAACCTTTTTTTCTAGAAAAGTGTTAGTTCGTCATTGAAACTCTAATCATAAAGGTTTAATCATCAATTGGTTTTCGAGATTTAGTAATTGATAGTGATGTAGGTGCTGGAGGTCCGCCGGATCCAGCTAAATTTAGAAACTGGTCTATGAAACCTAACAAACAGAGCTAACAAGTAAATATAACAAAAAGAGCTTGGGAACCACTTCTTTAGAGTTTAGTATTCATGTTTTTGTTAATCGCTTAGCGCTGTCATTCATGCATGCAATTGCTAAACAGACTAGATTGAAATATTTTAAGCTATTTTGATGCACAATTTCTATAGCATAGTCTTAACTGTGGTTAGTTTCATGAAATGTACCGTGATAAATAAACCTGAGAGGTTATATAGTCACTTGTAAGAGAGAATTAAAGAGCTTCTCTAGCTATATTAAAGCTATTAAATAATATGTCAACTATAAATTTAGTGGCAAAATTTACGATATGTATTTTACTATTTGAAAGTCAATGGTGTAGTAAGTTTGTGACTGGATATTATATGATTTTCCATACAAATATTTATTTATTTTTGTTATGATATAGGGGACAATGTAGCAGGCAGGCCTCTACCTTTAGGCTGCCGCTTTGGTTCTGTTGTCGCCATTTTACGTCTCTTAAGCGGTATACTTTCAAGGGCCTCCGATATCCCCACTCACTCAACGAAACACAGTACAAGTACCGTTTCATGGTGAGAATTCTGTAAGAGTTACGTAGATGCTATCGAAAAGAGTGAGAGAATTTGTGCCAGGATTCTTTTTGACGCGATCCGAAGAGAAGAAAGGCATCGTCACCCATAGACAGGCGCGATACATTCCACACTTTGCTTGTTTTGTCGATTTTTTAGCCGCTTAAGTGTCAACCTGTGTGCCAGACATCTCACCCAATAAACGAATCACAGATTTATTTGAAACGGGTGATATTTCTAAGAAAGTTTAACATAAATAGTTAATTACTTATGTTAAAAAAACTGTAATAATTGTAAAAAGTTTGTAACAAATACGCTTATCGAGAAGGCGTGTTTTTTTTGCATTTCTGTAAATGTATTATTATAATGTCAATATGAAATATAAGAGACAAATAAGACAAAATGCGGATATAACTTTGAATATTTAAAAGATACAAGCATAATTTGTAAGCAATATTTTCGTTGGTGACTCATATTATATAAATTACGTAATAACTAATTCCAGTTTAATTTTATAACATAAGTGGTTATATACCTATATGAGTCACAAGTAAAAGATAACCAAAGGGTTATCTATTAATATTAATTCGTGCTGCCGCTGATCATGGGGTTCAATAAAACTTTATGTTTTGGCAGCTGAAGGTTAGATACATTATCAAAAAGAATCGAATCAAAATATATGATGTTATATTATAACAATTTTAACTATATTCTATACAATATTAGAGGTCGTTAAATACGAAATAAAAAAGTATTTATTTATTTAAACAATTTCTAATGTTACAATTCCTTTGTCGTGACAATATCCCGGCCTTTAAGTGATACTGTCGATACATATACTCTTTTGTCATTGCTTGAACAGAAAACATAGCCCTACTTCTTTGTAACAGCTCGTCTTTAGGGCCCCAAGTCGGTTGCAAACGAAATAGTTCACGTAATTGTTTATTTATAGCAGCATATACAATTTTCCCCATAAATGTTAACAGCATTATTCCTATTAATCCCACAACGATGTATGAAGAATAAATGAATTTAGAAGTAGTTGTTAGATGATGATGCAATTCAATATAGAATGAGTATCCTAATAATATACTTGAAAATATCCATGCCACTTTTATGCAAAACTGCGGCTGGATACCCAACATGAAGTGCACGTCTTCCGAAAACTTTTGTACACCATATAAAGTTAGAAACACGATACACTCAAGCATTGCTATGAACATTGTGAACGTAACTAAATGCCTCCTGAAACTGACACTAAAAATATTAATTCCGAAATAATTTAAAAGCGGAATTGTTATTAGAAACAACAATGACGTTCCACAGAAACATGTTAGTCCTGGATATTTTGCAATTTTGCAGTTTCTTCTCGCTGCAACGTCCATTAAGTTATAGAATATTATGACATCTGTTGATAATCCTAAAACTGAATAGCAGCTGTATGTTATTAATAAGTAAAACGTTTTCTTTTCATACTGATACAGCATTCGTGGTACTTTTTCGAAGAGGAATGATATCCGCATTTTCATAATTGTCTCTGGCCTCGCTTCAAACACGAACGCGTAGGGGCACGTCATTAGGGCGGTTGTAAAAATAGTTAAGAGCGTAAAAAGTGCGCAAGTGACTACGCAAATTACACTATTTGTCAGACAAGGCGTCCGGAATTGTGAATTTGCTGATAGATTATTAGTAACACCAGAACCGATGCCCAAATTGAAAGCCACGCGTCGAACGACGTTGGATACTCTGAATTTCTTCACAAATTCTTTAAAATCGAAATCTAAAGCTTCTGGAAATTTAATTATGATTCCTTTTTGTAATAGCGTTCCGGTTAGTATCAATAAGTATGCAATTAGAGGGTATATCGCTAAGACGTATGTGGCCCATTGTAAGGATTTTTCTCTCTTGAAGCAACTTAGGTATATCAAACTGCAAATAATACCCGAGGCCAAACAAACTTTCCATGCAATATCTGCTTTTCTGTTTAAATTTACCAAACTATATCTCCAGTATTGAACTTCAGGGAAGGTTGTATATAGCCTTTCGCAATACGGGGCACCCGGATGAGTTCCAATACAGTTCTTGTTGATTGTATAGTTGGTGTTAATAATGTTACAGTATATATTACTCCAAGGTCCGCACGTGTAAAATGGTATTGGACTTTCGAAACTGATTAGCAAATAATGCATAAGAAAAGATGTGACGGTGTGATTGTATATAAGTAGAACAACCTGCCACATTATGAGGATATATCCAACGTGTGAGGTACATCGGCTGATTTTCCAGATATCAATACAGTCGCGATTTGTGAACTGACTAATAACAATTTCCATATACAAAATCGGTATCCCAAAGAAAACATACGTCATAGTAAAGAAAATTATACATCCCATAACTCCTTCGGCGAACGACACATTTGGGATTGTGGACACGTTCGTAATGCCTAAAGAATGGCATATCAAAATCATTATGTTTAATCTTCTTATACACTGATTGCTATTATTATCCATTATGTGTGCACTTTAAAAATTTTCGATCATAAACAGTCGAAGCCAACGCGATTAGGAAAATTTCAACACACATTTTTTTCAATTGTGGCAGAGACATGTTGACGCACTAATTGGGTTGGTTTGTTCGAAATAATACCAAGGGCTCACAGAATGGCCAGCGTGAAACGATACTTGTGCTGTATATCGCTGAGTGAGTGAGGAGATCGGAGGCCCTTGAAACTATACCTGTTAAGCGGTGTAAAGCTGCTACATCCAAAGCGCGGAGACACCTTCTTCGTCCGCTATACAAAAAGAAATATAAAATCTATTTAACTTTTTTTAAGCGTCTAACTTGACCTCCACTTATTATTTCATTGATATTTCATGTTATTTAATATTTTAAATTATGAAAACATGTATTTGAGCTTTGAGTTAATTTTTGCAAATGCAATAATTTACCAAAAGTTTACTATATTTTAAAAGTAAAGCTTTTAAGATCAAAAAGATTGAAATATTGAGATAAGGTCCCCCATGGAACTCATTAATTTTTTACTGAATTAGTTTCTTTACATTGAGTTAAGTTTTACTTAAGAAGTATGACAAAGTTGGCTTTCATTTGTTTACCTCTGCTTGGTTACAAAGAATTTAAACTCAATAATCTTTCACTCAATAGCCTCGATAAATTCAACATGCGTATACAGGTGTCCAGTGTATATCTACCAAAAATATGCATCTTGTATTTACTTTAACATTTTTATCTGCACATATTATCTAATCACTAGTTCTGCAATGTACCTAAAGATAAGTGAAAATACTTTAGGTATTTTGCAAACCTCACCTTTATTTGCTAACCCATTTTAAATTTAGTTTAATTATAAGTACAGTGTGCTTGGGTTTTTTATCGATACTCAATAATAAATCAAATATTGGAACTTGCTGATTTATTAGACCCGGTAAAAGAATTATTTAAACATGTTAAGAAAGTTATGTCTCGAAAATTAAATAAAACATAAGATATTTATTGATGTTAGTTATTCGTTATTTAGTGTTAAGATATTTATTTTTAATATAATATCTCTAATAATGAAGAAGTATTAAGAATCGAAACAGCATTTTTATGATTATCTGGTGGTTTACCGGACAACGGAGCAGGTGGATCTCCTATATGGTGGGAGAACACCGCCGTCCATAGACAAACTCACCACATTTAGCACTTTGGTTGTGTTGGCGGCTTTTTATGCCGCTTAAGCGTCATAACTCCAAGAGCTTCCGATATATTTACTCGGTCTGAAAAACCGTGCAAATACCGTTTCACGCTAAACATTTTGTGAGCCCATGGTATCACTTCGGACGAACCAGCCTTATTAGTGCGTCATCATAAAAAACATTCTAAATACTCGCGGCAGTTCTGAACATCCAAAAGATACACTAAACTACAACTCTGTCATACATAAGAATCTTTTTTGTACATTGGGTAGGTACTTAGTATTTTTTTAATGATATAATTAGTTAGTCAAAACTAAAAATTTATTTTTTGAAGTCAATTGTTTTAATTAAATCACGACAATTATAAAGTGATTGTGAAATCCTATGATAAATAATTATTTTGATTTGATTTGACTTGTAAATCTTATACTTGTGAATATTTTTTGCTAATATTCATATAACATATATATCGACTGTTATGGAACGGCTAGGTCACGTAGGGAATAGGATATAGTTTTGTTTGACAAATATCTGCTAAACGTGTGGTACAAGCTCCGTTGTGTGTGTCCATAGGTTTTGTGAATGCACCGCTTATCAATTTATCGTGGTTCGCGCGAAGGATATAATATTTACAACTGATATAGGTGTTCTTATCACAAAGAACTTGTATTTTTCATACTGTAGGTAGGTACCATTCGAAGAAATCCACTTTGCATCATAATCTATTATTTGTTCCGTTCTATTTTTAAAATTTGGTCATTTTTTCTTTTCTATCAATGATAATTTGTAATGTAGAGTCATCTCTACTTCTATAGTATGCTGAACATTGTACAAATTTTGACTCCCTCTCACGACGGCTCACTCTCTCCCGCGACGGCTCTCTCTTTCCAGCGACGTCTCAAGCCGAGGTTCGTGTCTCTCAGGAGACGCCCTTGTTCTAGTCGTGGTAAAAACTTTTATTCACGATGAGCTGTCCAGCTCGCCTCCCAGCCCGCGTTTAGCTGTAAGGGCTAAACAAAGGTAAAAAAAATGTAAGGTAAAAAACAAATGTTGAAATTTACAAGTTAAAAAGTAAATTATATTTGACTTTGTCTACAAACAATGAAAACAGCTATAATTTTAACAATTAAAATGAGAAATCAATGAAATATTACAACTGCCGATACAAATGAACGAAAAATAAAAATATCTATGAAAAATATATCTATCGGTATTCCTTAAATATAATAAACAATGGATGCATCCTATATAAACCAAAATTTACCATGTTATTTCAAATGTAGAACATACGACTTATTTATCACTTCCAAATTATAATTATAAGACAGAAATTTGTACTCGTTTCATATTATTATTGATAACATATTGTGGCGAACTAACACTTCACCGATACCCTTATACGTAGCTTCCTTATCAGAGTATCTTAAGCAAACGTTACGGTGCAGACAAGTCCATCTATTGATTTTGACTGATTAGAGAAATATTTACGTAGTCCATATAATTAGTTTATTATTCAAGGGCAAGATACTAGAGATAATATTGAAATCTAAGTAACATAATGGTAGTATATATATAGATATTTTTCAGCCATGGGCGAGCCAATGCTAACGCAATTGGGCCGGCTCGTCCGAAGAGATACCATAGGATCACAAAATACTCATCGTGAAATGGTAGTTGTAGTTGAAACGGTACTTCTACCTTGTTTTGCTGAGTGAGTTATCGTGAGGCCTTTAAAAATTCTTCTCAAGCGGCGTAAAAAGCCAGTAACACAACCAAAGCGCGGTGGTGTAGTCTTACCATATAG
>JAAAKR030032425.1:2777-17551 GCA_010014985.3 Delias pasithoe
AAGGAAACAGCATGTTATAACCAACTTTTTTACGGCTGCCAACTTTTGGATGAAAATTGATCACATAAAAGGAATGTTGAAATAAAACGCTGAAAAATATGAAAAGACAACCCTGAAACAATAACATTGCTTTCACTTAACCGTACTATTTATAGGACATAGAGGTACTGGTTAGCCAATATAGATAACTACATAGTGGAGCTTGCTGTATGTGTAGTTAGTTTTGTTCAAAGTTATGCTATTCACACGTTATTGAAATAAACTGAATTTAAAAAATAATTAACTAATTGGCGGCCTAAATGCGTAATGGTAAATACGCAGTATTCTGATTTAAAGTAAGATTTTTTTTACACGAAATTTAGTGTAAAAACACTAAACACTGAAAACACTTAAAAATAGCATCGTAGTAACAAAATGTGTTAAAAATAAGCTCTAAGCTGAAAAGAGATTTATATACATAATAAAGATACCAGATTATTCCTCAGTGTTATTGCTAGTTTCTCAACTGTTTCATATGCGTCATCATTTTTACATCATTCTGTAAATTAGAGAATTGTATGCATGAAGCTGCTACCCACTACTGTAGAGAATACCTAAGGTGCATAAATAGACAAAGATAATCATAATAATGTACGGCTTTGTTGTCAATATTTGAATAATCACCTAGTTAACTTTCTATATGAAGAGAAATATTGGAGTGTAGCTCTCATGCCTCAGTAGCTATAGGGCAATAATTGGATCAAGTTATGCTTCAGAGATAAAACTGTCATTATGTACAAAAGGTATAAAATTTGTTTCAAGAGTTGAATTTATTGTTATATGTATATAATGCTTACAAATCAGACGAGCTGCATATTTATGGAAAATCTAAATTTATCACATTGGATTAAAGTATAGTGGTATGATAGTTAGTATTATATTTAAGGTCGGCGAAGTTCGGCATTGTCATTACAATGTATTGTTTGCGTATGTGTGTGAGTATCGTGTTTTGCACACATTATTTGCGTTGCGAGTTATCACACCTGTAATGCCTTCATTAGTTAATGTAAGACCATAAAATAAAACCGGTGATGTTACTGGAAAAATTACTAGCAATCACTGTTTTTTTTTTGCCTGTTGAAATCCACATAATATTACCAAGGTAACATTATGATGAGATTTTATGTCATCGCTAAATTCGTCATTAAACCATTCATCATTTGTTATGGAGCAGTTAACACTAATTATTGTTAGTTTAGTGAAAAATAATTAAAATAAAACTGAACTTAATGAAACAATGTAGTTATAATGTTATTAGTATTGTATTTATTCGTGTATAAAACTGTTTCCCTGAATTTTATTATAGTAAGAATATAACAATATACGAAGCTAATCGTTTTTTATTTGCTTATATTATTCTTTTTAAGTATTTATACATAAATATGAAATATTTTAAATTCAATCAGATGAACCGCTTTATGGTAGAAATTAGTGGTTCACGCATCTGACATTCAATGTGACGTGTCGCGATGAGTTCGGGGATGTTTTTGAAATAATAAAAAAAATGGATAGTCTGATTTGAATAACGAAATAAAACTTAAAAATTATAATTACACTCAGATTTTTTTTTGTTTTAGTGGACATCGGAGAAGGTGGGTCTCCTATATAGTAAGAGAACACCGCTGCCCATGGACAAAACCGCGCATTAGTTGTTTTGCCGGCTTTTTAAGCCGCTTAAACGGTATTTTTAAGGGCCTCCGATATCCTGACTCACCCAGCTAAACGCAGTACAAGAATACAAGTCCCGTTTTACCCTGAGTGTTCTGTGAGCCCGTGGTATGACTTTGGACGAGCCAGCACACTTAGTGCTTCGGCATGGGTCTCCCAAGCATTATGAAACTGAATAAATTAAATTATAATTGTCCGGGCCGGGATTCGAAACCGATACCTGTCGCTTCATTAGCTACGAATTAGCTTCATTAGGCTCTCAGAAGATAGTTGCACCGTTTTCAAAAAAAAATGCTATATTTATGCCTACACACATTTCTAACCATGAATTGAGATTTTTATTCTACGAACAATTTTTCTAAGTAATTATTAAATTGAGTCTTCGTTTTTGCTATGAGTATGAGAGTAAACCATGAGCTGTATAGAGTAGACTTTGCAAAATATGAGGACCCCATTCTATAAATAGTTTGGAACTCAGGAAAGCTTACAGATTGTGATTTTGAATAATGCCAGGAGGTATCTCGGCCCATTTTTTTTATACCTCATCCTCTTGGACATCGAGTAAATGGACTGAACAAATTTTTTACAACAAATTTAATTGTTGATTTATTGGAAATATCCAATTGTTTTTTATTATTAAAAGTAATTATAACTGCTCAATAGAAATAAAAACAAGAAAATGGAACAAGAATTGTTGAAAAAAAATGTATAACGAAATAACAAATTTTACCTAAGTAGAAAATAAAAACAAAATTAATTGATATTTTTTTTATTTTGACAAGCATTATTAACACATATTCATAACAAGTACCAATATACAATTTAGTTGTGATTTATGGAAGAGCAGCAAGCCTTTGTTTGACATTTTGATATACATTGACAGAGTTGAATCAACACTTCGGTATTCGGTGCGTTCGTCAGTTGCCGTGGGTATAATTTGCCGTCTCCTTTTTCATACCCTAATGGCAATAATAGTATTTGGCCAGAATTTATCCATACATATGTTTGTGCTGAAGCTGAACATGACCAGCTGATCTGCTAGTCGAATCACAACCAGTTAGTGAGTGTAATGCTGGAAAAATACTATAATTTTTTAACCAAGAGATTGAGCAGCCAAATGACATTTTGAAATGTATTTTTTCTTATAAGAGTCGTCGAACCTTAGATCTAAATAACCTGGACGTGCTAATAAATTCCGGATGTAAAAAAATCTGTGTGTTAAGGATTATGCTATGGGAAGATTAGATTTTACTTGCGTAAATTATGTGACAAAAGTCTTGAATCAGCTTCTAAATTGTTCGAATTTAAGTCAAGGACTTTAAGAAACAAAGAATTTTGTAATATATAAAAGTTTAAATAACTTGACCTCATCAATTCAATCATTTGCTTCGTAAATTTGACTCCAGAAGAGTGGCGTAGCGTACTATCTCGGCACCTGGGGCGGGAGACTCACTTCTGTAGGGACTTAATTAAAATTAAATTTCACAGGCAACGAGGTACCTATTATTTATTGAAGGCAAAATAGGTTGAGCAGCTTTACAAGCGGATTCCACAGGCCTTATGAGGAGCGAAGTTAGAAAAATCTCTGTCAAAATCAATATTATCAGCCAATTCTTGTTCCAACGATCGTATAGCCATGTTCGATAGTCTAGCGGAGCTCATAACAGTCGGAGATAATTTATTATTAGACTTCAACTTTGAAAATCTTCTCTCACAACTTGCTACACCAATCACCAAAGTCAAATATATATAGGAATCAAGATATATGGAATCGAAATGCCGAGATTCAGTTTCTCGGATTTAGAACAGGCAACAAACTGCTGCAGAGTCTTCCGCCCCATCTGAAACTCGACCTTGTTGACGTCTTCTAATACAAAGTGCACATTCGAACTTGCAGTCCATAAGTTTCACTGACATCAAAAACGCGAACTTGTCCGATACATCTTGAATTTGCTGGAATTGGGTCGTATTTCGTAATAATCTTGTCAAATGATATGAACACCTCTCGACGGATTTCTTGCTCGTCATATAAAGCTGCATCTTCAGAAGATAAATCACCATGCCTGCGTTTTTTCCTGCAAGTTCTTCTCGTTTTGAGTTCGATTCAGAGCTTTTCACAGAGAATCTTAGAAAAGTCGATTGCTTCTTGCACGAAACGGCCTCTACCCTAAGAGGATTTTCATAGTACACAGTTCCTGAACACATTTATCCACACTTGGTCCTCGTTGCTGCAGGTAAATCTGTACGTCATCGACTTCAAGTAGCACTGTAGCCCAAAAGCCAAGAAAGGTTAGAAATTTAAATGACTGCATGGTTGTCAAGAGAAGACTGACTCCCGATTTTGTTTCGGAAGTTTGAAATAAATCTGTTATGAATGAATTATAGATCAGATCTCATCTCGCTTTACTGGCGATATTTTTCTACCCACGGGGCGGATGACCCGCCCCTCAGCCCCACCCAAGCTACGACACTCTCCAAATAATTTATAGAAATATCGTCATACAATATCAGTATTAGTTTGACATTTAGCTGCAAGAAATTACTATCAATTCCCGAATGATATAGATGATGATGATGATGAATGATAGAGATTTCCCGAATGAAGAATTGAGCTTGTATGTCATCTTGGCTCTCATTTTTTGACTCAGCTAGCCCATGTATTATTAAGTTATTTCTCCTTCCTCTGTTTCTTAGTTTTCTATTTTATGTCCAATTTCTCTATTTCGGTTTTCAATTTTGCTTTTCCTTTTATTGCAATTTGCTTCTATTATTAATTTAACCTTTTCACCAACTTGCTTAAATATTGAAATCGTAATGTTTTCTGTTATAATATTCATTTGAATATTAAGTTATTCTTTAATTATAATTTAATTTTTTTCTAAAAATAGTGGCATTTTTAGTGGCAAATTATGGCCATTTCGCAAGCGTAGAACGAAACTAATGGCGTGTAGTTGTTATTATGTTAATTGTCACTTTAATGATACATGAATATATTAATAATATAGTAACTATAACTATAGGTCTACCTGGATCTGATGGCAAAAAGGGAAAAAAGAAATTGAGGCTAGCAATACTGGGAAAATTCTTGTAAAACGTTTTTTGATACGTTTTTTCCTTATAGCGGTGATTCTGTAAATGCAAATATATAAAATTCCAATAAACCAAAGTATCAAGACGTGTCATGCCTACTATTCAGACAATGTTTGCACATAGTTCAATATCGATAGTGGTGTTTGTTCTGCACCATGTTCATCAAGTGTTCTTTGATAAACATTGAAAACAATATTTCTTGCTTGCGATCGAAGAGGTTTATTCGAAATTACCACCACTTTTAAAAGAAATTTGAAGACAAACCAAAAACAATTTCTCAAAATTTCAGTTGATAGATGATATTTTTTTATTTCCCATATGGAAATCGCTTTTTTTTTAACTTTTTTTGACACCAGATCTTGGTAGTACCTATAATAAGCAGAATGCTACTTAGAAGGTTGTGCTTGATTTTCTGAGCAGCCTTTGAAATTGAGACTCAATTGTGGAAATTGCAGCACTCATCTCTATTTCAACGTTTATTTTCGATCACGCGTTACGACAGAAACAGAGCTCATGAATTCGATTATATGTACACAGACAGCGAATGTTTGGCAATGGCTTTGCGACGCCTCTAGGATGTTGCCATGATGTATCCCTGCCCTAAGCAATATCTCGTTCATATCGGACCGGCAATAAACAATAACGTACAAAACAAATCGCATGTGAAGAAAATTGCTTTTTCTCGTCAGCAATAATTTAATGATAAATTTTCGATATTTTATATAAATATTTCGAATAAAATAATTATTTGGCAAAACATCGATACATTGCGATATATCGAAAAGAGAAATCGATATTTAGTGAATATCTCGAATATAAATATTAATCATTTGTTGACTTTTTTAAGTTGTGAGACTAATTCCATTGTGACTTATAATTATTATGACTTACAAACGTAAAAAATATCATTTTGGTGATACACATTTAAAAAAACGTTGGCGTGTTCGTAATAGAAAGAAGGATTTAGATCAAATTGATGGCGATCTAAAGGAAGGTAAGGATGTCACAACCGCATGGTCTTGCTGTACCGCGTTTCGTGGGAGGTTATAAATAACATTTTGTTTCCTATTTGTAACACTTGTGTATAAATTTCAGAGAATGCTAATAAGTTGCTGAATCAAAATATTGATTTAGACTTGCCTGGTGCAGCACAACATTATTGTCTACATTGCGCACGCTATTTTATTGACGATAAAGCTCTTCAGGAACATTTTAAAACTAAAGTTCATAAAAGAAGACTTAAAGCACTAGAGTTAGAACCATATACAATCGAAGAATCAGAACGGGCCGCTGGACATGGGAATTTTAAATTACCTAACAAAAGGAAAATAGAAACTCAAAATACTAATGTACTAGATAAAGATGGCGACGCAGTGATAAGTGAAGATACTTCTAGTAAAAAGAAAAAAGTTGATAATGTTACTTAAAAGTTTGTTAAGGTATACAAGAAAAATATATCTAATACATCCTATCAGAACATCGGCATTGTTTATAAATGGGCCAAAAGCATCAGTAAACTATGTATTTATTATACCACATTTTGATTTTCCAGAAAGATATATAGAAAAGGATATTTTACAATCTACATTAGCTAAAAGAAAATCTAACTTTGACATACTAAAACTATCTAGTCTTTGGAGTGTTTATGATGATTTGTTAAATTTAAAATTAAAGGAAGAAAATAGAAAATCAATATTATCTAAAGAGCTATCAGAATTATTGGTTTTAAGAAAAGAAGGAAATGATGTTGAAAAACTTAAAATTCAAATTAGGCTAACAAAAGAAAATTTAAGGAATTTAAAAATTCCCTTTTGGTCTGCTGAAGAGGCAGCAAAGGTAGAAGCTCTAAAGTTGCCAAATGCACTACATAAATTAACTCCTGACATTGAAAATAAGGTTATATTTAATTATGGAGCTCCACCAAAAAATAAAAAGAACCATTATTTGATTGGTAAAGAAAAGAATTTAATAAAGTATATAAATAATAACAATTATTATCTTATTGGGGATGCTGCCTTGTTTGAGTTAGGAGCAAAATTTTACTTTAGTGATAACCTTAAAAGAAACAATTTTGTCCAGTTTTCAAATCCAGATTTTGTTAAAAGTTTGATTGTTGAAGGATGTGGAATAGATCATACAGATCCTAAATTGACATTTATTTTGCATAACAATGATCATACTGCTGTTAATGAAGATAATCGTTTACATTTGACCGGAGCTGGCTCTTTATGTTCCTTCCTAGCGTACCATGCAAAAAATGTCATATACAGCAAAGTTTTACCACTAAAATACTTCTCTATTGGAAGACAATATACACCATCAATAGGAAATGATAATTTGTTCAGTGTCAGTCAATCACCTGTTGTACAAATTTTTGGAGTGGCAAAAGATAATGATGGATCAGACAAAATGCTTAATGAGGTAGTAGAAATGATTAAAGTTATATTTAATAAACTCAATTATCATTATAGACTGAGTTATGTATCAGCAAACAAACTTTACATGTGGGAATCTTTAAGAATTTCAATTGAAATGTTCTCTGCTTCTTTGAATAAATATGTAGAAATTGGTCATGTTTCTCTAAGCGGAGACTTTATTAGCAAAAGGCTGATGTTTACTTACACTGAAAATAACCAGGCAAACTTTCCACATATTTTATCAGGTACCATTCTGAATACACCAAAACTTCTAGGTTGTATTTTAGAGCAAGATGAAGAATTTTCTATCCCAGAAATATTGCAAATGGATATGTGGAATCAATAAGATGGATAGAATATAAGCAGATGTTTCAAGTAATATAAATGTTTTAATATTTTTAAAACAATGTAAACTGAAATGTTGATGTTTTCCACTCTGGATTAAATGTTTTTATTGGTGACTGCATTGTAACTTCTATGAGTTCAACACTTCCAGCTTTTGTAACAAGCATCAGAGTGTGTGTCCTAGAAATTATATAAACAATTTTTATTTAAAAATGCAACTTCTAATAAATCACAGAAACATGGAATGCAATTTTGAAATATATGATATAACTATTACCTAGTTCCATAATGGATTGATGGTACCGACACAAATATTGAAGAAAACCATTTATAGTCATTTGGTCTTCGTTTTTCAAGAATTGGGTCTGGTAAATGCCTAAAATAAATATGTCGTTATTTCAGTCTGATAACAAATATTTTTCATTTCCAAAGGTTTCTGCCTCATATATCTATACTTGAATCATTCTTTCATTAAAAAAAACCATACCTATGCTCAGTTTTCAAAAGCTTTAAGAGACTTTCAATTAATTGTGGTTTGTCTTCAATTGTTTTATGTGCTTCACATATTTTTTCCATCTTTTCTTTTCCAACTGTTACCTTTTTTAAAGGTTTGTCTGGTAAACAATTTGAAAAACCCAAACACTTTTCTTTCCATATTTGCAAAACATTGGTTGCATTTGTGTATGTTTGGACTAGAGCCTCTTTCTTGCTGCAAAAAATACATTACCTTTGTTTAATATCTTTGATATTTAGAGATATCATATAACAATCTTTTTACTTATACATACTATTTAACTACTAAAATGATAAATGTAATTTAATAACATTTACAGATGGTGAACTTACAGTATAGCAGAGATAAAAAACTTATTAGCCATTATTGATACACTTAGTACTTACGAGAATATCAATGACCTCTAGTGGAGTTATAATTTTCATAGTGTAAAAATACATAAATTTTTATCTATGATGTATTTTTTTAAGGTTTCTAAGAGGTATGATTATATAAAATATATGAGATGTTCATTTTAATTTATTGTTTTATGTACAGGTATATAACTTGGATTTTAAATATGTACATGATTTAAAATCCAAGTTATTTATCAATTTTATGATGAATAATATCTATGAATTATTAAATGCATACCTCAACTCTACTGTTACAAAAATAAATCCATTACAATCAGCACCATAATCTCTGATAAATGGCACATATTTATCTGCAGTATAATTACTGTTTATAAAGTCTGCTACAATTTTTCCTCTACCTTGAATAATAAAAACAATAAAATATAGTGATTAAAATTGTCAACTAACATTTTATTCAATATTACACAACTCAGGAATAGCAATAACTTATAAGAGTTGTGCTTACTTTTGGGCTTTTCTTTTTTAACTTCTGGATAGTTCAGAAGTAACCCAATTTTCTTTGCAGAAGATGAATAAGCTAACCAGGTGCTTTGACAGTCGGCATCCAAATCTATACCTAGATAAGATTATTGTCACTGTAATTATTCACTCTCCTAAAATTTGAATTTGATACTATGCACTTAATTGGTATTCAAAATTGTAATTTTACCGCCAATAATATTTTGGTTTTCTTTCCATGGAGCCATATTCTGGGCATGTCGGTCAAAAAATTCATCTCTATTTGAAGCTATAATTAAACTGTAAATACTATCAGGATCATCATAGCTGGAGTAAATGAAGACTATGCACATATTAAATTAGATCAGAAAAAACACAAGTTTTATAAATAGTAAATGACGAAAATTGATATTGTATATTTTTTAGAGCTTGAAGCATATTATAAAGCATAAATTAAAAATTGTTAAATAAAGAAAGGTCTTCAGTACTAAGTACAAAATATGTTTGTAATTTTACTACAGACTACAAATATAGTAAAATTAACACAAACATTATGATGTAACCATTTACTCTCGCGAGATTGGCAGCAGTTTAATTTTCAGTCTCTACCGACCTGTGCCAGCCCCGGTGAAAAAACCGGGACTTTACTAGACTCCCAACAGTTTTATTATTTTATTTAAAGAGATTTTAATAATTTAATTAATACTAAAAAAATATTTTTTCCTTTTAAATTATCAAGCAACGTTGCGGGGACAAGTTCGAGCATGTGCACTTTCGAGCAAAATTGAATGAAATGGAAATTCTCACTTAAATTTAAATCTTTTTATATTTGATTTAAATATAAATGTTTCTTAGAAATAATATTATTTATACACTAAACATATTAAATTAGGACTGGAAACTATAATATCGTTTAAAAATATATTACGTTAGGATATAAATCTTTAACCATTCATTAAAAAAAATAATATCAAATTAAAAGAATTTGTATAAAAAACTTGGCATTAATTTTTTCCGCAACTGTAACCGGGTTTAAATCGATCGTCAGCGCACAAAGTCGTACAAATCGCAATCAATAAAAAACCAATGCACACATCTATCTCCCCACGCAGTCCTTGGATTGCATTCTGTGCCTCGGACTGAACTCTCCAAAGTATTAAATTTAGTTCTGCGCATGCAATATGCGTGCCTCATTATGGGTATATTCTATATGCACTGCGACCACTGTGCAGTGTGACATCAATTTAGGATACGTGAAGCTGTTCCTTTATAACTGAATACTATTTAAAACGGAACGCAATCCGGTATACTGTCAGCCGCGTTCTTTGACGCAGCATTCAAATGGGTGTGTTAAAGTTGTCGAGTACATAAAAAAAAGTATTGTTGGAGACTGCAGTATTGACAAAATAAAAATATTTTAATTAAAATTAATTGTAAATTAAATACTTTTACTATTTCTGTGACGTACTTAATTAACTTGACCATAGAGATGATAAAGTGTATCAATACTTTGCTTAATTTACAAAATACAAATAGAAAGTTACCAAACATTGTTGAATGTATATCTTTTTAAGTAAAAGAAGGCCAAAGATACTACTGGAATGGAAGCTAATTCATCTTTCTATAGTTTACCTGTGAGTAATGAACTAGAGAAGCGTACCTACTTTTGTTAATTGATGTTTACATAAGATGTGTTCAACTAGTTTATAGATTCGGAGAATTCAGAACTGAGTTTATATAAAAGAGGAAATGAGTGCAATTTCGATATTCACACCCCATTGTCATCGAGTGGAGCTTTGTTGGGAGGTGACGATGTTCTCGCACAATTTCTCACGGACGGGCCTCTGGAAGAGCCAGACCTCAATGGCCCCACAACCTTACTATGTGAAATATGTAAAAAAAAGTTCGATAACGCCAAAAAGTATTATGGGCATCTAAGAGTTCATTCTAAAGATAATTTGTGGATTTGTGGTAAGTTCCATTTTGTTCATTGCTATGAACATAATATTCCCTCAGCCTTTCTGATTTTCTTCAATGGCTTACTTATGAGCTCACCAATAAATCAGCAATCCTACCACTTGACTTTTAAGTTAAGTATTGGTCCATGAAAATAAGCCAAATACAGTCCTCACAAATGGATCAGATTGTAAAGGTCTATGAATTAAAAGTATGTACTATATTTTATGATGACACAAATAAAATAGTAATAATAACAAAATGTATTTCAGATAAATGTCCAAATCAAAAATTTTCAATTAAACAAAACCTAATGAAACATAGTCTCATTCATAAACCTTTAGCTAGAGTATGGAAATGCCCCCAGTGCTCAATGGTATTTGAAGCTCTTTGGCGATTACAGCAACATCTCTTTTCCAAACATCTTGACTACAGGTAAATCATTATACATATTTTCAAAACGTTTTATATACTGTAGTAGTTGATATTTATCAAATCTAACATTATAAACATTTTTCAGACCTCATAAATGTGAAGTATGCAATAAATCATTTCTCAAGGCATCAGATTTGAAAAAACACAAAGACATTCATGATAGTATGTTTCCATGTTTGCCATGATATAGATATTTGTGAGGGTTTTGGTGAAATTATTTAAATTGTAATATTTACAGATGTTGCCAGATTCTCATGTTCAATTTGTAATAAACAATTTAAAGATAAATCAAATTTAAACCGACACATGGTTTGTCACTCAAAAGGGAAAAATTACAGTTGTTTGGGCTGTCAGAATAGATACTCTCAGGTATGATTTAATATAACGTAGAAAATAAATTACACATTTATTTCCACCTAGAAATATTACAAATACAGTTTACATTAGCATATACCTATATTTGATATTTAAATATGTTTCTTTAAGAGAATCTTAATAATTAATTTAAAGTTTTAGTTAAATTAAAATTTCAAATTAAGTAGTATCAACTCTTGTACCTAGACTGAAACAATTTCTTAATTAAAAAATTTTCAGCTGGCCACATTGAAGCGTCATCAAAAAACATGCTCACGATTTGTAGACACAACTGAAGACAAAACCACTAGAAAAAGCTATTGTCGAGAATGTGGAATGTCATTCCAATATAAGAGTGCACTTTTGGAACACTGCATTAGGTAATACTTATACTCCTTTAAAGTAATTAATTAATGAAGTTTGTTTTTGGGTACATTTATTTATTTACTTGTCTTACTGTTGTGTAAAGATAGCAGTTAATTTCATATTCAACATTTAATTTTTAGGCAACATACACAAAACAGTGAAACAGATGTAAAACAAAATATCGATGCAAATAAAACTGTTGAAAATATTGTCGATGATATATTATCAGTTGAAGATGATTACATGACAATGTCCACCACTCATGGAATGTTAAATAATTTTAATCACAATCAAGCATACACCAATGTAAATTCAGATGATAATTTAATGCAAATAGAATTTTTAAAAGAGATGAATCATTTACATTCTTTAGATGATGAATTCCTATACAATGATTTAGATTTTGATACTTTACAAAACAATCAAATCTTTAATATGAATACAACTGATATGGATTATAGTACTAATGGTGAAATGTTTGACTACACAATAGGAAGCAAAAGTATGGATCAAGACATAATGAATGCTCTTGCAAAAAATGATAGTTTACCTGAAGATTTGTTTAATTTGAACACATTTACTGAAAGACCTGTCTTACCATCGAATTTGCCCGATGAATGTGCAACTATATTCGAAACAGATGTTGATTTGGAGGCAAGTACAAATCTAGCAGCTAATTTAAATCAACTAATTGGAGAAAACACAGTACAGTATATTTCCACCGAAGATGATGATACATTTATTATAAGTTTAAATAGTGAAATTGATGCTGAGAAACTCCAAGATATGTTGAATATTGATGTTGAATTAGTTAAAAGTGAAGAAGACACAGATAGGCAATTGAAAAAAGAGGACTGTTCGTTAAAGAGTGACAGGAATCTTTTAAATAACATAGTACCAGTCATAATAAAAGTGGAACACGATAATTCACAGACAACCGAGACTTCATTAAAAAAGAATTTGTTAACTAAAATACCAGTTTTGATGAAAATTGAAGAGCAAGATGAATTTTTAAACGACGACATTACAATAAATAAAAAAACAAGTTATAATAATAATAATAATAAAGTAGTTATTCACACTGAGAATGATAATAATAAATTAACCTACAAAGATGACCAGAAAATTAAAAAAGAGAAAGTGAAATCCCAGGACAAGAAACCTGTTGAGTTCATTTGCAAGATTTGTAATAAAGTTTTTAACAGAAAAGATAACTATAAGTCTCATATAGGTATGAAATAAACTGTCTTAATTACGTTGAATCTTAAGTATTTTAAATTTTTACCATTTTAGAATCAATCGAAAGTTAACTACTATACATATTCATTACATTACTGTAAAATTAGAAAAAGTTTAATTTACTAATAATTTCATGCATAAATTTACAATTCTCCCTTTTTTAAAAAGAAGATTATAACCAGCCATATTAATTGACGCTTCTCTAACATCTGCAAACAGCCAATTTTGGTATCTCTACGACCTAATACAAAAATCAGATCAGGACAAACGGTGGACAAAATACATTTCATATATCACTTATTAAATGTTTGTATATGTCATAGTTGTTGGCGCAACGTGTTTTAATTGATATAAAATGATTGTAGCGATCCACAACCCGTCGTTGCGCCGGCACCGGTGCGACGTGTGCAGTGCCCGTTTCAGCTACCGTTCGACGCTGAACAAGCACCGTGCGTCTGCGCATCAGCCGCGGACGCTGCCGGACCACAAGTGTCCACATTGCAACACGCACTATCGCGCTGCATGGATGGTAACCTTTTAAACACGTCATCTTCGGATGCATTAAAGTATTACGTAACGCAACTTATGGGCATTTTGCTGTACGCCTCTTTCTCCAAAATGTTATGTTACAACCAAGTGACTGTTTTTTTCCAAAAGAGACCAATGTTGAACAAAGTACCGGAAAGTCGCTAAAATATCTTAAATCGAAATCGATATTAATTATTTACGATCACAGTCGACGTAAGGCGTGGGCGACGTGGGTCACCGCATATGGCTTCGCGTCTTTTTATTTTTAGAAAGGGCTACCTCGGTTTTTGTTATTTGTACAAACGGTGTGAGCTATTCTATTCTTAATCCATTTTTATACACATGCTGATTTCTGAGCGTTGCGCCTAGGGGGCGCTGTAAAACAACAATTGCCTCATTATAATTATGTATCGTTGCCAATGAGTTCGTTGTATGTCTTGTTGAAAAATCTAATGAAATATTTGGCTAATGTGATAAAACTAATAAATAATATTTTTCTTTATAACAGCTGAAGCAACACATAGAGCGATCTCACGACCGAATAACGCATTACGAATGCGAGGAGGAGGGCTGCGGAAAACGCTTTTTCAAAAAGTGCGACCTCGTTGTGCACCAGCGGTATGTGTCAGTAATGTAACTAACATTAGATTTTAGAGATGATACAAAATAAATGTAGATATTAGAAGTTAGTATAGAGGTTACTTTAGTATTTTGGGTATTAATATTATAGTTTGACTAAAGAGCATTATTTCAAGTTCAACAAAATAATAAAAATATTTACTGAAAGAAAAAAGTATAAGTACGTTATTTTCTGTGTATTTAATATATTGCCATGAAAAGTTGATTATTTTACAATACCAAAATATTAAAGTGTAGTGTAATCACAAAGAATATACCATATAATTGTTAGATTGAGTTAATTAGAAAGATTAGGATTTTGTAATAGTATTATAAGAAAGTAATATTTGT
>JAAAKR030032533.1:10382-20962 GCA_010014985.3 Delias pasithoe
ATGAGTAAGAAAGGAAATCTAATTTAAATATGCTGCAGGCATCATAAACATTAATACCTCTCCATTTATTCTCATGGTTAGCAGGAAGAGTTCGCTTGGTACTGACTCATTAAACTGCTAAAGTTATTAAGCTTTCGTTTTACTTTATAATTGGTAATGGTAGAGTGTAAGTTATTTATAAAATAATTTAATTTATTAAAAAAGGTCCTTTAATGTTATATAAATGGAAAAAGCAAATGTGTTGCTATTATTGATGGCTTAAAAACAAATGCATATGAAGATTTAGGTAGATAATGTAGATCAAAATAAAAGTTTATGCAATTGATATAATGGAATAACACTTGTCACATCTTGTAGCCTTGTTGAGAATCTAAGATAGTGTGTTAAGGTGGCTGCACCTGAATCTTGTAAATAAGAAGACAGTTATATAAAAACGATCGATTGTGAATGTAACCCGCTAGAGAATCGCCTTTTATAGATAAGATTTGTTCAAGTCAAGACTTACGATGCCATATAATGATAGGACATCACACATGGCAATAACCTTCTTTCCGAATAAAAAAGTAATTTAATATTCATAATCAATTGAATTCTCTACGACATGTCCTTAGATTAATAAGATTCTTGCCCAACCGGCACAGATTATATCGGAAGAGCAATGATTTTGCACTGATAAGCGTAGTTAGGAACAAGACTTGCTAATTAAGGATTGACAAGAAATGCTAATCGCAACAGGAATGTTGGATAAGACCGCGATGAGAATATCTACGAGTAGGTTAATTACACCATATAAATATACTCGTAGCTTTGAGCTTGAATTAAATTATTTCTTACACGTTTGATCTAATGGTTTAGAAAGTATAAAATTTTTATTTCTATCATAAAGAAGTAAAACCGTTGGTATGCATGATTATAATTTATTATTATGCGTACCAGTCGAGTAATTAACGATGTTTTTCTTGTTTCAGGAGCGAGAATAGTACGAGGCGCCATCGCGGCGCCTGCATCCACCCGCTTGCTGATGTCACAATAAATTGTAATGCTGACACGCACAATACCCCACAGAAGACTACGTCCTAGAGGACGTCGGAGGACGTTGTAACCGATAGAGTATTAAACCTAAGCACAAGTGCCTAAACTGCAAAGATGGTGGCTAACCGTCGCAACTTCCTTTTTAGAGTGAGCATTGTGATAAATATAGCTATGCTTTTATACGCAGCCATGCAGCTGTCGGGCAATACTACACCCGGCGTTTATTGGGTACCCATAGAGGCGGAAAGAACTGCTGAATTCAGATATATCAATCAAGATATAAGGAATGATACGTATACCCGGTCGGAACCGAGCGCGAGGAACGCAGAACCCAGCGCGAGGAACTATGAAGAGTCAACGTCACAGAAAACGCCATCCACTATGGCGACGACGAATAAAACCGCGTCTAGTACGGCGTCTGTGCCCGAGATTGAAAGAAAAGTGATGAGTATAAGCGCCGTTCCAGAACCCGAAGCGTCAAACGCTACTAGTATTGAGATTGAGGACGAAGATGCCTTATCGCCGACGACTCTGGCGTACCTTCGGACGTTTTTAGGGTGCAACGACAGAGATATGCTGCCGCAAACGGAGCAGCGTGGAGAGTTTTGGGTGTTGAAGAATTTTATACGCGCTGAACACGGATTTATATCGTGCCACGAGACTATTACGTATACAACTCACGCTGGATACGAGTTCCTGGACAATGTGCATCCCTTAGTAGAGAGGTACGTGTTTACATTTTTTATCTAGATTTCCTATTTTATCATGTAGCGGACAGCGAGACCGGCTCCGGTGGTAAGAGTCGCCTCTGGACAATCTGTTAAATCCTTCCATTTACCTACATACCACACTCAATTTATAAATTCCATTCAGACCTGGTGTCGAACCTGGTGGCTGTGATGTCACAGCAGCTTACACGACCGCATAGGCACGGGCTCTTAAACTCTCTCTGTCTCTCTCTCTTTCTCTCTCTCACTTGTTTCTTCTATCAAAACCTAAAAACATCTTCATTTCTATGAATCAAAGCTATCATTAGGCTGTTTTTTGTTACTCTAATCATAGTGTGTCGTCATATCACTATTCGTGAGTGGCTTGCCTTCACATTAACAATGATTTTCACAATTACTTACTAAACTATATTACAAATGTTTAAACGATCTTTATTTATCGTAATTCATAAACAGACACATAGACATATGTCTTATAAAATATACCTAGTCAATATTTTATCTTTGTACATTATACAATCTACACTGTAAAATAATTAAATATGAAAAAATTAATACTTATCAAAGAATATACTTAGCACTATGAGTTAATTTTTGTCTTGAAAAAATGCTTGTAGAACAATAGTGTTGTAGTGTTATAGTGTTGCTAAGCGGTGACCCCAATTTAAATTTCATTGAGTCATTATATCATTCAAGTTGCATACGTGGCATGATTTTTTCAAAATTGATCATCCATTACACGGTAATAACCAGTCGTGGCTCGCCGTCTCAGTAATACGAGCCATCAAGACTGTATCTATCAGTATGAATGATATACGGAACTCCGGCTGTCCGACTTGCGTCCTGCTAAAGAAAATTGCATACGTGACTATGATTGACCTCTCTTAAACTAGTTTTGTCATCATTTCTATATGCACATAAGCTTTGTATGGCAGTAGGACATGTACTAGCTTTATTCGAATCAAATCCAACTAGTTTTAAAATAAATGAGATCGCGATTTATGAAAATCTAATAAATTTTAAGCGATTTTTGTTATCCAGCAAGTCAGCGTTCTCAATAAATTACGCGGCAGTTTTGTACAAATAAGTAAAATAAAATTATGATAAATAACAAAAAATCTTAACTACATAGAGTAAATATTGTAATATGAAACAGTAAGAAAGTGAAAAACTTTGCTTTGTGGTCTAAATTAAGATAAAAAAGCAAGAAAACAACGCATTTAAGCGTCGGGACTCTATGTAGAGCTGCAGGTAATATTGTGCAAGCCGAGGGTCGTATTACACATTAATACGAGTAAGGTATCGTCACAGCACGCAACAGACAATGGCCAGTTCACTGATTAAACATTATTCATGTTGTATTCCCACAAAACTGGTAGGTGGTAGTTTATAAAACATAGTTCTTACAAGTCGATCGGCCAAGGCTTACATTTTTCTATTCATGTTTATCAATCAAGCTGAAAACATTTATTTTTTTAAATAAATAAGGTCTTTCAGAAGAGTTATATGTCGTATGTAAGAGTTATATGTTAGTATTTATGTCTATTCCATATTCTCTAGTTTATTGAATAAAAACAAACATTAATAATGAATAAAGATGTTTATTTTAATTCAATAATTAATGGCTGATTGCGGAAGTAGATCCAGTTTTGATATATTTGATAAACTCGTTGTGAGACGAAGGTCGTTATGCAAACGCTGTCCAACGCCTTACCGAAATCCTGTTTAACTTCTACAAAACACTGATTGTTCCTCGCAAGCTTTCCCATAGATATTGTTAGCATATCTTTTTGTAGGCAAAATTGCGAACTTTCTAGCCTCTAGAGATACCTAGCTATCGTTTTATAATATTGCTGGAATATCACAAAACTTTAATATTTTTCATCTTTAATACATTTGTTGGTATTACTACTTAGTAGTATATTTATTTTGTTGTGTTCCAATAACACACTCGCACCTTGATAGTACATCTCGTAATTGAATAAACCTTCGCCACTCTTTCATTATATAAAAAACAAAATAAAATCTCACAAAGACATCCGATAGTAAATTACCTGCCTTTGTTTTCATTGCAACACCCGACCGCAACCAAGATTCAAGACGAATCTTCATAATTAGATGCTTCTATTTCTAACAGAACAAACTTACGAAATTTCCATTCTATTTCATTATGCGGACACAATATATGTATTTAGATGTCAATTACCGCAATGCCAGGCTTATTATAGTTAAAGGTGGTTTTAAAAAAATATTAAATTTTTATTCAACAGACTTGCGTTTTATTGATTGATGACACCAATTGTTCAAAAACTATCAGATATTGTAATTTATGATGGCTCTCAATTCAAGTAGAAGTGATTTATGAGCACTAGCATATTGCAGATTATTGATTTTGCCCTGGCACCCACTCGGGTAGGCCAATAAGCTTTTAAAGCGAAGCTTATTGAACGCCATATCTATTCTAAGGTTGTCTTACCTCCAATTAAAATACATGTGTACGACCTTACCATTTAATATGTAGGTCAAGTGACGTTAATATATTTTAGATAACTTAAAATGCGCTTTTTGGTGATAAACTCCAGTCTTCGTCGATGTTTTAAAAAATTATAGCGTTTTTAAAACGTTTCCCTAAGTGTTCAATACCTTGCTCAATCATTATATTATTATCGTGGAGGCTCCCGCACAACACGCAACCGAGTTAGGGTGCATGCAGACAGGATTCACGGTTGAATAAATGCCAAACAAATGCAATATTACTTCAACAATACCTATATGGTATTGTTAGTTCAAAAAAAATACAACTTTTCTCATCAAAATCTTATTCGTAGCTTGTCAAGCGCTTTAATCAACTACAGAGATGTGGATGCATACATTTTCGACTATGCTAATTTAATTACATTTAAACAAACTCCTTATAGATTATTTTAAAGGCCGGCAACGCACCAGTGGGTCTCCAAGGGGGGGGGGAGTGCATGGGCGGAGGACCGCTTATCCTCGGTGAGCCTTCCACTCGTTTGTCGCCGTTTCCATATAAAAAAAATACGTATAATGTTAGAATATCTATTTAATATTGATTTAAACAGAAATACCCTATCAATATATATTGCCAACTAATATACATAATATAGGCGCAGCACATTCGCTGAAGATGTATCAGCGTACACTTCTTAATGTGTCAGCTGAAATATATTTTAACAAGAGTATTAAGGCATTAATAATTTTGCATTGCACGTAGTAAATGTTGTTTGAATTCTCCAGAAAAATAATTTTCATTTCGCTTATCTAGTTAAAACTGTGTACAACATTGGTGGTTGCTGTAAGTTTTACAACTAGCTTTACAATTTGTCGAGTTGACTCTTAAAAAATTGTATAAAAACACTCCGCGTATCTTTTGCGTTGTGTTGAATAATTTTTAATATATTTACATCAGCCTCTCAACACACATTTTGATACGCAAAAAATATGATAAAAGCGATATACAAAACCGTTTAACTAAATTAGTTTCGGCCTCAGGCCATTAATTTTCTACGCGGCCTCGTCATCGCTTCACATTGGCTATAAAATATAAAACAAATCGAGAACCAGTTCATTCTATTAACATTCCTCGAATTCCATAGCTAAAAGTGAAAATGTGTGAATCGATGCGACATCAAACATTGCATCTGCTTGACACGAGAGTTCTTGATGCCATTTTAGATTTCCTCACACATATTCATCGCTTTGTAATTTTCACTTTTATGCTAATATCGAAATTTTAATTTCTCATCACAGCTTTAGATAGAAAATCATTTTCTATCGACGTGTGCGTCTGATAAGTTCGTGTCGATATATGTTTTCTCTTTCTGTGTATTATTTTTACTTTATTTTTTATTGTATAGCGGACAACAGAACAGGTGGATTTCCTACCGCCGCCCGTGGACAATCGTGCCACAGTCCTCGTGTAGGTTGTGTTGCCGGCTTTTTACGTCGCTTAAGTGGCATTTTTAAGGGGCTCCGATATCTTCACTCACTCAGAGAAACGCAGTAGAAGTACCTTTTCAAGAAGAACTACCATTTCATGCTGAGTATTCTGTGAGCGCGTGGTAGATATCACTTCGGACGAGCCAGCCCAATTTATTATTTTTAATTTATTGTAATATGCTTCAGCATGGCTCTCCCACGGGTGTAACAATGCTAAGACACTCGCTCGGTCATTGTCAAGTCCTTCTATTTACCAAATAAATTATAAATTAAATTATAATTGTCCGAGCCGGGATTCGAACCAGATACCTCTCGCTTCATGGTAGACCTTTAGAATCATTTAGCTATAATATTTTCGAAATATTTTATATCACCTATCCCAAAAAATTCTTTCTTCCTTAAGTTAGAATCATCACAAATCGACATACATATATGTATACGAAAAATTTAAATTATTAAGTAACATACCTGAATATAAAAAGTTTGCTAACTGTGATATGTGTTAATTCCATTTCGATATTTCAGCATGCAGCTTAACAGACGTAAGCGAACGGTAATTTAATTTATCAGTAGCAATTACGAAGAAACCGCAAAATGAAAGCTTTTGATTTTGTAATCAGAAGCTTTGTCGGATGCAACTTACAAGTTATGTAACTATGCAATGTTGATGCAATTTGGATCAAGCACAACCTATGTGATCTTTATCGTTTCTTCGTGTTTCGGGCCACTTGGATTATCCATCGTTGATCTAAAGAACTCGTGATCGCTTTGTAATAAGCGTAATAATGTAAGGTAAAGAGCGGATAGCACCGACTATCATAAACTTTTAAAAAATTTCGTAATCAAAATTAGCGTCGGCTTACGCTATTTTCATAAGATGGCTTAAGCAGTTCTTTTGAAAATTTTATGTATTAATATTATAATATAAAACCTTCTCGTACCAAATCTAATGAATACAACCCGCGAATGAATGCTTTCATCAACGCTTTTGAACAAACATGTTCTAGTTTTATCGAGAGGTTATCGTGAATTCATCATATTAAATAGCCTAACGGCCTTCTGATCATTTAAGCGCTCGGAGGTTGTAATGACGGAACCTGTTGGCACATTACCACGTGCACACGAAATCTACGAACGATCCAATTCCTCTGTGTGTGCGCAATCGCCGTGGAGAGATCTGACGCTAAGATCGAGCGAACTCAACAATGCGTGCTGACTTAGTTAACACAGTTAATTCGCAATTGTTAGTCAATATTTATACGTTGATTGTATGAACTGAAAAAGGATGTGCACGAATTATTTACGTCACCTGTTGGCATTGCTTGTGAGTGCTTTTAAATTTATCTCTCCCTATCACGCAGGTATATTTAGAATGTCAAACAATAAAAAAAAAGATCAACTACGTTACCTGATGCAAAGTTTATTAATAAGTACATTCTGTTATTCATCTGGTTTCTTTAGCTGTCTTCAATAAACTAATCTATATATACAGTGCTATTAAAAGGAGCTGTATAAATAATTTCATTGTTTAAAGTAACTGTTAAATGGTTAAATTATGCCTAGAACAGCCTACATTTAGCACATGTGTCGTTAAATGTATGTTATTTACAGTAGCATATTTATAATACTACTTAAATGGAATTATTAATTACAAGTGACAATGTTTTTGTATTATTTTCACAATACTTAACATTTGTACTGACAATGTTTGGAATATAATAGAAAATGTTATGTTATAATCAATTTCTAACACATAAATAATGCCACACACCTCCATGGTTTATCTAATGTTTAGGTTCGAGTCCTGGATAAACTATAAAAATAATTTGATTAATTAAACAACGTAGCCTTGTTACACTGTTGATATAAATTTATTCTTTTACGCTTATCGTAAATTTACCTGCCTAGAAGTATAGTATTTAATTTCTTTGCGATTTCAAATTCAGAAAAACGCTGTTTAGTATTCCGATATAATGCATATATATGCACAGAGTATAAACAAATGTGAGAGCGCTACATACCCAATTGGGTAATTTGGGTAATTACCCATGTTAAATACATATTACATTTAATATTGAGCAATATTCTAATATCGTTTAATTAAATCGTTGCATGCAGAACAGTTTGTAGCTAGTGCAACTTGTCGATCAGGATAGCACGCTAGGCTGTGTAACGGCACACTCGAGAGGATTTTTACAACTTTGACAAGTAACCTAACCTGTTATAATGTTTGGTAATTCTATTACCAACTGTTGTTTCAAATTAATTTCGTTCGAGGGCAGATAGCGTTTGCGAATACCAATCATCGTTCTAAACGTACTAATAATATAATAAACAGTTAAACCTTGTTTGTTTCTGGTCCGTTTGAAAACGTTTGTTGATTCCCCAAACAAAGGATTCTAAAAGCTTCGTGTGAAGCTTGCAGAGGTTGCGAGTAAAATTTGTACAATATCAATTGAAAGCTTTCTATTTCGTATCGTAGCGATAGGATAGAGATAGCGAAACTAAGGAGCATTTCGCGTGTGCTCTGACATTGAGTAATGAGACGGCGTGAGATGCCTCGAAATTGAAGTACGTTTTATTTTAATGAACCCGCTGCGAAGTAGGTTGACCGTTGTCTGCCAAATGACGAAACCTGAAAACTTGATTGATTTTAGAACGCGGAAACCAATTACGCCTGTGGAAATCAAATCAAATCAGATGTTAGAAGACGGATATGCGTTCAGAGAGTTATGCTTTACGGTTATTCAGATTACCGGAGAATGGACGCAGTCTTTTCATGTTAGAAACGTAACCATTAACTTGTTTTACTGCTAATTCTACATTCTGGTGATAAACTTTTAATTAATAAACTCTGCCTGGCGCTGAGCAATTTCGGTATGTCAGTTTTATAACTTATAAATATATGGCTTAATAAAGGATAACGATTCTTCAGCCCTGTAAATCTTAATGACTCGATCAGTCAGCATGATTAATTAACGCAGCACAAAATTAATATGTCGATTATTGAACGAAGAACTTTAGGGCTGTTTTAACGACAGCCACGTAGCTGTTTTTGAATGGAGCTGCATGAATATAAAGCACGAAAGTACCGGTAGAAGATGGCCATGTGGCCAGATGCAGCTATGAGTCTCCTATTACGGAATGTCCATCTTAGCATGCCTGTACAGTGTACAGTTATCCGCATAGCGACTGCGGCATGTAGGTTAAACATTTGTAGGGGAGAGTTGAATTTATCGTTTGTGAGAAAATTTTTAATTGCACGTACGCCACGGTTCGATTTCGTCCGCACTGTTATTATGACACTTAATGATGAGTTACGCCGTGATAGCGGCGTTTTATCTTTCACATTGAAGTCACATGTTTTCCTTTATTTGTTGAAAGATTCGAAGAGCAAGCAAAAACTTGTTGCGCGTCCGCGGTGTTCGTGACTAATCTCTATTCTTATAAATATTTTACAAAGCATTGAAACAGAGTTACCCTAAATGCAACACAATGCCGTGACCCGTGAGTGCAGTATACAATAGAATTTGTCAATTCCTTATGAATTTGCAGCCAAGTGCGCGAAGCAGTCATTAATATTAATAATACGCACACAACAAATGTGCAGTTCTCGCAGACGTTGAAAGGCAGAAGGGGACGGCCCTCCTCGTCTTGTCAGACTAATTCGTTTTTGTTCATCGATCGAAGTCTAGCGAAAAGCGGATACCTGACAATTTCAAAACTCGTAGAATTACTCGCAGTCTTGATGATTATTACGTTGTCCATTTACTCGTCATACTCATCTCGTTTATATATCTTTTCGGTGAAGGTTTTTCAATTATTAATATTATCGTAAGCCACAACGAAGGCATGAGTAAATATTAATTGTTTAATATTAAATTTTTCTTATATAATATGTAAGTTTAATTAAAAAGTAAACAGAATGCAGCCATATTGATTTAGGTGAAACTCCTCCGTTTACTTTGCGTGGTGAAATTTGTTAGTGGAATTTAGCGCGATAGAGATCCGTAGTTTTTGGTACTGTGGGTGGTGGTAGCTCTGACTCACAATTAACTCATATTAACATGTGTAAGAATCTATTCTTAAACTTTTTACTCTTTAGTTTTCCATTTTATGTTTGGACATAAAATGACAAAAACGCTTTACTTTCGTTTGGCTACTTTCACTGTTCGTTTTCTTTATTCACATACCACCTGAGCTGTCTGATGCACGTATCCCGGATAGTCAAACCTATTTATAGTTCATTCACTTTCGCATTGGAAACATAGCTAGCATAGTTAATTTAATGGCCAAAGTATTTTCTGTGGTAACGCTAATGTTAGCCTTATTGATCTAACAAATTCGTAGCCGACGAACCTCTATAATCTACTATTAACAACTGCGCTAATATTTGCGCTATTAAATAATAAGGTTCAATAAAAATGCATGAAATTTGTCTACTTGTGCCAAAATGTATAAAATGTATCAATTTGCTTAACATTGGAAAACTGATAAGTCTCGTGCTGTAATATGTTGCGTAAAAATAGGAGTGTGTAGCTATAAAATGCGTTCCATTTAGTTAATGTCTCTCAGAATAGTTTGAATGGGAATAGTATGTTCGGATTACGGACTAAGACTGATATTTATAGTCGTGATTCACTCCCCGTTTTATTTAAAAATTTTATTCAATCGTCTCATGTGCAAAAGCAGACAATTGAAGAGATTCGACTAAATTCTTGCCCTTTAAGAATAAACGTTCATTTAAATAATCTGGTGTTATATGTTTAGAGTTTTCTCGAAGCATACGAGGTGTGTTCAAAAAGTATCGCGAATTTTGTGTTTATTCAAAAATTATTTCTTTATTCATGAATATCTATT
>JAAAKR030032826.1:8959-20931 GCA_010014985.3 Delias pasithoe
TTTGGCAACCGAACATCCCTGAAATCATGTTCAAAGACAAATGTCATAATCAAAAGTACTTTTTCTCAATAAGAAGAGAGAAAGGAAAAAGTTATATATAGAAAATCATAAATCTTTTTCTTGTAAAGTTATGAATGTAAAAAAGAATAAACAGTAGGATTATAACTATATAAGAAGAGTAAGATAAGATGGTTGTGACTTGTAAGAAGTCAAGTCGGTAAGACGTGCACTGGTTAATTCGACATGTGAGTGTAATCTGAGATTACTTTCTTCAAGCGCCTGAATTGATAAAGTTCACATAGGCGTTTATCCATAAAATTTTCAGGTCATTGACCTTTTAGCATATAATAATTAATTGTATTTGGATTTGGCATTTTGCTTTCTATGACATGGCTGCTGCAATATATCGAGTGAAATATTTCCTGTAAATATACTGATCGACATTTCGAATCACTTAATTTGTAGGAAGAGAGGAGTTTCCCCATTTTTAACCTATCTATAGAAAAAACTTTTCAAAATAGGTTTCTACTGAAAGAACGGTTCCAAAACTTCTAGATGAGGTGCGTTACTTTTACGTGCATAGCTCTAGAAAATAAGGATTCATTATCCTTACCTACGAAGTAGTGTTTTACGATACAGTATAATATTAAAATTAGTTACTCAAACATGTAGTTTTTGAGATATTGAGACTTACAAAACCTAAAAAAATCGTGAAAATAAAGTCAAATTTGATCATAATGCTTATACTAAAAAATTTCGCAGGTGAATTTGAATTGTTTCAATTTGATTCCCTAATTGCATATGTGAATATGTCGGCGACGTAACATTTATATAAAGAATATAAATTTATTTATTCATTCATAATAAGTGTGTTACGTTCTTGCATTGCATTACCATTGTAATTACTTAAATGCCTACTCGTGTTATATTTCCGGTGGAAATTGGCACATTAAACTTGAATCTCGTGCATACAGTATTAATATTTGACGATCTGTTATCAAAGTAATGCTTGGTCCGCTGATAATAACTGGTAAAACATTTCAAATTATTTGTACGATATAGAGATTCATATAAAATATTGTAGTTTGTTACAACATTTTGTTCATAAATGAGCGATTTTTTGTAAATGTGTTCTCCTTATTAAATATTATTGTATTTTCTTATTTATATTTATTCTCCCGTGGGAGAGCCATGCTGAAGCATATGCTAACGCACTAATTAGACCGGTTCGTCCGAAGTGATACTACGGACTTACAGAATACTAAACGTGAAACGGCAGTTATACTTAAAATGGTACTTTTACTGTATTTCGCTGACGGAGTGAGGATATCTGAGGCCCTTAAAATGCCGCTTAAGCGGCGGAAAAAGCCGGCAACACAAACAATGCGTGGACAATGGCGCGGTTGTTCATGGGCGGCGGTGTTCTCTTACCATACGGGAGGCCCATCTGTTCCGTTGTCCGCTGTACTATAATTTTTTTTATAGTTATTCCTTTTTATGAACGCTTTTATACCTACTTTTGTTTTTTGTTGTTACAAATATTGACGTAAATTTGTGATTTGATTTATCACGAGTGAAATTAACCAGATTCTTGATGAGCTTTGTATTCGATAATATAATTCTTTATACACATTATTAAAACAATCGACTGTGTATCAAACTCACACGGAAAAAATAAGTACTATTAGTGTATAACCTAACACTAAATAAATTAAATTATAGACCATATATTTTGTGCTACTCAAGAGACGAAGGTCCTAAGATACGTGACAAGTCAATAACAAAGCATGCTGATACTAAAGTAGGTCAGAACTGCAGACGGTTCACCTAAAATTGCAACAAAATGACCACGCTATCGATCGTGACAGTATGTCAAGAACAAAGTGAAGAAAAAAACTATAGGAATTGTAGGGCAATCTTAAAAAGCAAAAACTTTTGAAATAGTGTCATCCACACTAAGTATATACAGTGTTAGGAATATTTTGTAAACGTGTTACATACAAAGTAAATGCAAGGTCATTTACTTTTTATTTCAAGAGTATATTCAACATTTCTTTGTTAAATATCGCTAAGCGAATAAAATGAGTAGTAAATATTTAACTCGGTCATAATTTTATTACCTTACCTTAGTTAAAATTAAAATCAAATACATTTTTGTTTCTATGTAAGAATAGTATTAAAATGTTTTTTGAAATAGTGCCGTAACATGACCGGATGTGTAATAACTGAGCCGCTGTTTTTATAGAAATGAAGTATTCTCTACATTCTATTAATAGGTACTATACATACTTGGTACTCTCATTCACAAATCTTTCACAGTATGTTTCAACATCGTGACCGCGACATCGTTGAATGAAATACCCATTGATAACTTTTACCATTCATAAGCGTGGATTTACGACTCGCACTTCCAAATAAAATAATCATAAATACGAACCATAAAATTAGTATTATGTTGATTAAGACTTACTTCGAAAATTAAGCACTAATATTTGTATAACAATGTTAAAAAAAAATATCGTGGTTTATTATTGTGAATGTTGTTACAAATTGAGTATTTTATATAAAGTCGGTAGTGTCGGACTTACTTTTAATTTCTCCTGTGCATTTAAACTACTCGTTCTCGAAGTGGGCGTTGGAGACCTAAAGGGGGGCGATAAGAGGCCCAGAAAAAATGGAAGGGCGTTGGCGTGGTTTAGGAGGGAGTGGGTTGATTTGTGATTTCATTTACTTAATATTTTAAAGAAGAAGTATAGAAATATGTTTGACAATCTCTGATCTAAACTCGGGCATGTTTTCACCGACGTAACGCAACACCTTAAATGGTTATTCGTAATCTGAGCTACGTTTAACTTACATGGACTAATACGGCGAAACATCTAATAAGAGAAAACTCGCGTATCACCTGATTCATATAGGATTTTTAATTTAAAGGAAAAGAACTTCTGTAGATGATACAATTGGCAGTTTTTTTTTTTAGCTCTTGACTTGTAACATAATATTTCCATATTGCAGGTTAGATACCGGGAGAGAATAACGATCCTTCGCGGTAACCACGAATCGCGCCAGATTACGCAAGTATACGGCTTCTACGACGAATGTCTGCGTAAATACGGAAATGCCTCTGTATGGAAACATTTCACCGACCTTTTTGATTTCTTGCCACTGACGGCGCTAGTCGATGGACAGATATTCTGCCTGCACGGTGGCCTGAGCCCCTCGATCGATACGTTGGACCACATTCGCGCGCTCGACCGCGTGCAAGAGGTGCCCCACGAAGGACCCATGTGCGATCTGCTCTGGAGTGACCCCGATGATAGGTACGTCGGTTCTCGCCTCTTACGCCTCATATTTTCAGACTAGTCGTCTACAATCATTTATAAATAGATACATTATTACATAATAAAGACACAACATTTATTTTATTCTATTATTTATTTTTATTTTATCGTTTTATTAGCTCATCTACACTTGAGATGACTTTGAGATTGTTGGGAGACTATCTGTAGAGACGAATAAAAATGAGTTGTAAAAACCGTTTAAAAGATCATAACTAATGTTTGCAACAGAGTTATTATCTTAATTTTTTCCAACGATCTTATCTCATTAACATAACTAAACACCGTCTGACCGCCATGTTAGACGGTACAAATTTCAAAAAAATGTTATATTTCAAAACAAGAGAAACTTTTTACATTCACAAAGACCTCGTTGATAATATTGACCATCCACGTTAGAATTGTAATGGTTTCTTTATTAGTAATACATTGTGGGAACGCATTAACGATGTAAATTGTTCAGAGTTGTATTTATAGATTGTTAATTTAGGAGTTACAGTGCACAAAGTAGTTATATTGACAGGGTCAAAGCAAACTAGCCAGCGTCATAATGCGACGCACATGCTTTCAGAGGTGGATGGGGCATATCGCCTCGCGGCGCGGGCTACACCTTCGGACAGGACATCTCCGAGACGTTCAACCACAGCAACGGCCTCACGCTAGTGTCGCGCGCCCATCAGCTCGTCATGGAGGGCTACAACTGGTGCCACGACCGCAACGTCGTCACCATCTTCTCCGCGCCCAACTACTGCTACAGGTACATATACAATACACGTGTTATTTTGTAAATATTAGTTGTTATCTATTATATTTTTATCGCAAGATTGCGTATTCAAATTACTTTTCTTCCTCCAGTTTAATAAATGTCGATAAAAGTCCAATGATGGTCAATCAATGAATAAATGTATGTTTGAAATAAATTGCTACTAAGCAAATGAAATGTTTATTTCGGTCAATAAATTATTCCAATGTGTGCCTTCATGCAGTGTTGATATAGGTGGATTACATCTATGTATTTCTAGGCTGTAATGTAATAAACCAATATATACATATAGTAAAATGAAGTAAAAATCATAGTGTTTAACATAGATAAATAATGAAACCTCGAATTGTTTTTATTTACAGATGCGGGAACCAAGCCGCTATAATGGAATTGGATGATGCGCTTAAGTACTCGTTGTAAGTATTCTGATCTCGTAATTACAAAACTACGTCACTTGCAATAAGAATTTTAATGACTCGTATTACTATTAAAATTATTACTGTTGCACCACATTCTGTAGCAATAAATTGTCGTGATGCACTAAGTTATTTAATATCTCGGCAACCTCTTGCTAGTAAAGTTATTTAAGACAGTTGTTGAGTTAAAAGTACATAACAGCCCTTCTAAATTGTAGCATTGTCGGCACGTATCTTAAATGTTTTTAATAAACAAGTTTATGAATAACGGTTTTTTGAAGGTCGGTTAAAAAGCAAACAAAACACGGAAAATGATTGCTCATTGTGAGTTTTTGTTTATAAAATTGAATCATTGTTACTATCATCGCATCGGCAACAAGTCGCAGTCATACGTGCCAAACATCACAAGACAAAAGATGACTAATTTATATCATCTCGTTATAAAACATTTAAATGCATGTAATTACTTTTATTCATATTGAATGTGACTTGAATGTGAAATTTTAATTGAAATGAGGGAAGTTAACATTAAAAACGTTAGACTATCCTAGATATAGTGTCGATAGTGCGATGCTAGTTTATATAGAACAATTAAAATATAAAAAAAGAACGCTTAACATTTTTTTTACTTTTATTCAAATTAATGGATAAGCAATGGTTTTGTTAGTGGATCTTCCTTGTACTTATAATATTAAGTTAGCGTTTCGTTTTTATTCGTATTAAGTAACATTTTCGTAGCGGAATGATTATACGCGCAAAGTGATGACAATTTTGGAAGTATCGTACGATACAATTGAAATATGAACGGTTTCGTACCGTCTATGTTGTGGATACTTAAAGTTTATGACCGCTATATTTTATAAAGGAAAATAATTTCGCTTGAATAGTATTCATATCGTCTTTATAATGTTTGTATGTGTGTTTTCAGCCTGCAATTCGACCCGGCCCCGAGACGTGGCGAGCCGCATGTGACGAGGCGGACGCCGGATTACTTCATGTAGGCTGCCCGTGAGTATTTTTTGTACTTTTTAAAAGTCTATATTATAGTACTGCAGCATTAGTGGAGCTGTACGTCTGTAACCTTATATTATCAACATTACGTTGGCGTCGTAACTATTGTTCGTGTGCCATAAAATTTTTCGTGTCACTCCGGTAGCATTACAAATTGGTACTCTCTGAAAATAAACTATACATATTTTAGTGAACCTTGTTTATCTGTATGTTATTTTGGTACTATTAGACTGGTGATTTTGAATTATTATGTAAAAGTAGTAATGGGCAGCACATCACTAACATATTTTATTTGTTTGAAAAAGTCTCTAGTGACATTTCATTTACTATTGCATCGATGAGACGTGATGAGAGAATTGCAGTACACGGACGAAGTGGCAAATAGAAGCTAGTTAGTAAAAGAAATATAAATTTACAGTGAAGCCGTATCCCCAGCAGAAGTGGTACAAGGTCGCCGCCCCGCTTCAACTACGCGCCCTTTTCGTCATCCGAACGCCCCCGCATACTGTTTATCTGTCTTCAAACATAACCTCAAAACGGTTGTATTAATATCAACCTTGGATCAAAATTTTAATTCTTTCCAATCAACAGTCAAATTGCACCAACTTAAATTGTTGGTGCCTTCGGAATCTTTTCGTATGGTAACTTTTTTTTTTGCATTCATTTTGTCAAATAAATAGATTTGAACAATACTCGGTTTCAGTATCCTAGATAATGTGATTAGTGTCACTACTTATTCACAACTGAAGCATATTAAACCGGCAAAAATGCAACTAAAATTGTTTTTAAATAAAATGTCCGATGATCCTTGACTGTTTCATTTTCATGAAAAATGGAAAAGATTTTATTATATTTTTCTTTTCGAGAAATTACGCATTGTATTTTCTTTATAAGGCGTATTCTTAAATAGTCGTCCCAGGTTGCAAATTGTGGCAAATTCTTATCGGCCGGTTCTTGAAAGTTGTCACTGAAGAGAATGGAGGAACAGGCCAGCGAAGGACACGCACTAGAACTTTTCATTTGTTGCATATACTTGCTCATGTGTCGCAGCTGTCTCAAGTTAAAAGTTGTCTTGTTATGTTATCCAACTATATTTTGCTTTTACATGAGCAAAGAACGAAGCAGCGTAATACTGGTGGCGCTCAAATTCTTTGCTTATATAAAACGAAACGCCGGCGGGGGCGTTTTAATTTACCAGTGCGTAGCTTAGCCTTGCCTTGCGTTATGCTGGTATGTTCATTAAAGTTTATACACGGACGGACAACGCGACAATTGTATGTATTATTTATGTATCAGATGCAAGTTAGAACTCATTAAAACGTACATTTTATAAATTTGAGTTTCATTTAAATAAATCGTCACAGAATGGACATACCACCATACTGAGTCGGGTGGCATTCTTGGGTCATATTAATATTATGACAATTTGTACGTTTATTTTTCAATTATATGATTGTATTGGATTCGTATGCTTCGCTGGAGCACATTAAAGGTACGTACGTTAATTATAAGCATTTAATTCTCGTGACAGACTGGCTAATATATTCGCGTGACCAAGTCAAAAAACAAATTGTTTATTCTATCAACTGTGCATTCTGTTATCCCCCGAGATACGCATTTCTTATCACCTTTTTCCAAATTTACTACTTTTCTTGTGCTACTTAATCTTTCCATGGCAGTGTTACACAAGCATGGCGCTTTAATTTTTATTTTCCACTATTCGATTAGTTTTAGGTAATTAATTGTAAATACCTAAAGATCATACCTAAGGCATTAGTAGGTTGTTATAGTAAAATAAGCTCGAAATGTTCACCTTCTATGTACTCAGCAAAATAAATGCTGAGCGTAACAAATTTAAAAATGTATAGCATTTTATATGAGAATCATAATGAACGATGTCCTCGTGAAATCTTTTTTTTATAAGCCCGGCAAATTCAGTAAAATGCTCGAGCTAGACAACTGATCGTTAGTTCCGTCAGTGCCATTCTATATATTATAAGCGATTGGTTTCAACATGTTTCAGTACATTTCCAATTGCACTTCGATTAAGAGCGTGCGTCCCGAATACAAAGATTTCCCACCAACCTCATCGGACACGTTTCTTCGATCTAAGTATTAGCTATTGTAAGTTAGGTAAATAAATAAAAAGAACAAAAAAATCTCCGAGCTCTACTTGTATGAAACATAGTGTTGACGTGGCATTTCAACTTTGCTTCCGCTTGTTTCACACAACCGGAGCTCGGTTTGTATGATAAGGCTTTCCTGGCAAACGCGTAGGTAATATTTAATTATGAGCTAAATTCATAATATTATGTAAAGAGCGAATGTTTAGATGAGTACATTGTTGCGCATAATTATTGATACGTTTACTAAAATTATACAGTGTTGGCAATAATTTAATGTCGGATTAAATCAGTTTATTCTTACAACTCTGTACTATGAACGGAAATAGGAGTTAGATAATAAATAAAATTAATAATACACGTTCTTTTATTGAACCCCCGTATGTTTAGTTTTTCAGTAGGAAATATTTGAAACGCCTTCAGGAATTTTAGCGATTTTAAATAAAACAACGAAGGTTCGAATATAATTTATTTTACAAGAAGTATAAATAATGAAAGGTTTTAAAGTCTTATCTAATGATAAATTTAACATAAAAGTAAATTTGGTTTCAAGCTGAAAATATGCATTATTTATATGTACAATACACAGTGCAGAAGAGATTTAAGAGACATAAAAGACAACATGAAAATATGAAGTCCATACACCAGAAGTATTTTCATTGAATCTATTTTTAAGGGTTGTTTTGAAAATGTATAAAATCTTGTAGTCATCATATAAAATACTGATTTACTTAAAATCTAAATACTTATTCTACCTTTACCGTTATTATTAATAAATACAAATAAAATTACCTAACAATGCTCACACTTAAATGAAATGTTATATAAAATACAGAGCCTGGAATGAATTATTAACATAAGATATCAATAATTAGTACATAATTTTTCACCTGTATACCCATTACATTTAAATTTTCTAAATAGAAAAATGTTTTGAAAGAAATGCAACATTACAAACCAGATCATAATGTATATCTTTACTATTAAGTTTACTTTACAAAACGTAGTAAATGAAACCATAGTAATCTCGTTACACATAAGAGTTCATGTCATGATTGTCTCAGAAAATTTATCTTTCAATTTATGAAACCTTCATCCCCGTATCAAGATTAAGTAGTTGCTTCATTAGTTCATACGTCGAGAAGGAAGTCGCCACCATCGGTATAGCTCTGATGTAATTGACACTCATGCCGCGGTACAAGCCTTTCACAACACCGTTTTCATTGTAAATGTGCGCAAGAGTTTTAAACATGCCAATGCTGAAAGTTTTCATATTGATTCTTAGAATATTTTACTTTTAAATACATATATAAAAAATAACAAACCATTAAACACTGTAACAGACATTGTTCCGATTGGTTGTGGAGCTTTTATATTTCTCAAAATCTATTGTTTCTAAACAACTCGCTAATATTACATTAATGAGTACCGAAATTGTGTGCTTCTAAATTTTATATTCAAATAATAATAAAAAATAATAGTGTAATATGATACATAACAAGATAATCAAAACCATAATAGAATATGTAAATTAGAAAACCATATAATAAAAAAACGAAATATATAAATATATACAAAAAGATAATACCAACCTCCTGTTAAATGTTGCCAACCCCAGTGTAAGAAATATGCAATAGAAATTGTGGTGTTAGAAACAAACCAAATCTAATAAGTTTAATAAAATATATATATAAATAAAAATTGTATAAAAAAGCTATATTGAAAAGAAAAATATAAGGCATCAAATAATATTCAAGGGAGTTTGACAACTCCAAAGAAATCTCTTTGTTTTTGAATAGACAACAAAATACTTAAATAGTATTTGATTCCTTATATACCAACTGATTATAAATATTTGTCAAATGAATTGTAGTACTAAAGCTAATACCATATAAGTGGTTAAGCGATGTTCACGATGGGTTTACGCTACATCTAACTGAAAACATACAAGCTTCAGTTATTTTCCATATTTAAAGATAAATAAATCTCGAATCATTCTATAATTTCATCAATTGTTATGGAAAATAAACTAAAGTGTACGAATAACCTATGATTTTAAGTGATTTTTATAATAAATAAAATTATATAGCAAGGAAGACAGCTTAAAAGTGCATCGGGTGACCAAGTGAACTCTTTCTCGCAACTTCGCTAAAGACTGCAGAAAAAAGGGAAAGTGCAAGACGAATCGCGCTAATAAAAGTTCATGTGACCAATTGATTTGATGGCCTAGAAAAATAATAAAATGACGGGCTACTATACAAGGCTCGCTAATTTTAAGTCACATTAAAGACATAATGTACAACGTACTCGTATATTAATTTATATACAAAAAAATAAAATAATACTTGATGTGGCAGTTCTTACCCGAAGTGCTTAGTAGCCGGGTCCATGGCGGCCAATTGCATTCGCCGTCTGGTGACATCGAGGGGATAAGAAACAGACTGGGCCACTGCGCCTGCCAGGCCACCACACAACAATTTACCCGGCACTGAGAGGACTAGACCGCCTAAATTAATAGTTCTACTTTATTATACATTATTAATAATCAAAAATATAATTATTTAAACAGCCATGTAACTTATCAAAGAATATTTTCCTAGTTTGCTCACAAACAAATTAGTGACACGATTTTCAATTAAATTCAACTATTTATATGAATAGAAAATATTCAATTATAAGCAAGAATAGTTGTGTACATACCCGTATTCCTATCGCATGTCCTACAAAGCGTGGTCGGTAGATACTTCATACAAAGATACTTGAGAGACTCGAAGCAATAGAAGCTGAAGCCGGCGTAAGGCACCATACCCACCATTGTAGGAACAAAGCCGCGGTACAAGGCTCTTATTCCACCCTCCTGTTATATACATATATAATTTAACAATAGGAAATAATTAACATTATAAAATACAAGTTCTACATAAAGATCTCTAAGAAAAGCTATAATAAAGTTTTGATATGTAGTTGTATATCTAAATTCTTATTACAGGCAGTCCTCACACTTACGGCATATTAGGTTCTCGAAACACGTGACGGAACTAGAGACATAATTTTTTCATATGTTTACATGTAAAACTCAATGGTTAGAAGTACACACGGACTCAAAATTAAAACAAAACTGCATTTATAACAAAGGATACGCATACTTTATTATCAAAACTAAGTTCTTAAAATATACTTGTAATAGGTACTTGTGTATTTTTTTTATTCTGCTATGCCGTAAATCGAAACAAATGACGTATGCTTGAGGAATAATGTCAAAACTTCGACGTAAGTATCTTTTGCCCAGTATAGTTTAACTTACTGTTTTAAACATAGTGGAGGCGGCGTGCACGATTCCTGTATATCTATGTTCACCAGTGATCTGGAAGGCCAGGCGAGCTCTGATTGTATCAAGAGGATATGTGAGGGTTACTGAAGTCAAACCGGCCGCTGCTCCCGCCAAAAATTTGTCACCATGTTGTATCATCGGTATACTTAACCCACTAAAATACTGTAATGAAGTAACATTTTACAAATACTATTATATATAGGATGGATTATATCAATTTTGTTGCATGAAAAAGAGATTACGACGGACTCTCACATCAAACAAATATGCATATTAAATTTCATAAAAATCGATACAACATTTTCAAAGAAATATGAAAATTGACATTGTGATTTGTGACAATATATAACATTAAAAATATATCAACTATAAGTTTAGCGTAAACGAAAACGAGATACTACAATATTTTCGTATTTTTCATAGAAATTAAAATATTTTTTTAATTTGTATAGTATAGTATGTGCCGTTTTGATCGATTACTTGCTGCTATTTTGTGGGTAGTGCCATGATTCCATTGTTGTAGAAATTTTGAGATTTTTGATTTAAAAAAATCTGACAGGTAGTTTTCAGTGTTCTCTTGAGGTTTACTTTATACTTCCTAAAGAGTACTGAAGCGACCGAAACAGGTGGATATCTGATGGAGCAAGGTCTGGGCTATACGGAGGATGCATCTACATGTCCCAGCCTAACTCTCTCAACTTTTGCTGACTTTCTAAAGATTAGTGCGGTCTGGCGTTGTCGTGGTGGAACACCATTCCCTTCCTGTTCACCAGCTCAGGCCGCTTTTTCTCAACGGCTTCTTTTAACCTCATCAGTTGCTGACAGTAGAGCTCAGAATCGATAGTTTTGCTTTTTCTCGATGGCTTCTTTTACCTTCATCAGTTGCTGAGAGTAGAGCTCAGAATCGATAGCCTTGCCACGGTCTGTGGGGGTTGTCCACGCTTCGACCACGATCTTTTTCGCACATTCTTATCGTAAGTGATCCATTTT